>JAUBNY010000277.1:497445-508884 GCA_032275445.1 Crypturellus soui | reverse complement strand
ATCTTTTTAAATAAGTGCAGAATATAGTTCTAATATTTCAGACATCGTTGAAAAGATAAAACAGAAGAAGGAATGAAAAAATGTGGAAAAAATATAAAGGTTTTCCATAAAAGAAATAAGAATTGGCTGTTTAACTGAGTATTCACCCCACACCTCATACCCAACACATACATTTTCATATGGTTGGGTCTATTAATGTTCTGCTCTTCATTTCTTCTTCTTTTTTTTTTACAATAACATTTGAAAGCTTAAAAACATCTTCCCATTCAAAGGGTATTTTGCTCTTTACTCTTGACTGGCTTTGGTTTATCCTCCTCTGTTTCTTTTTTATTATTATTATTACTTTCTCTCTCTCTCTAGGACACAAGCCAGCACAGTTTTTGCTTATTCTATGCCAGTCTCATCAATGATGCAAGTATATGTCATGAGCACAGCTCCAGAACAAGGTTTGTTAGCAAAGCTTGCCAGCATAGAGAGCACAAATTATGTAGCTGTACAGCAATTGGGCACAAACATAATAGATCCATTCATAAATTATGGCTATTGTTTGTTTATTTTTCACTTTCTTGGCAGTAACATAATGGTTAACAAATACTGAGTAACAAGAGAATATTTTACCTGAGTTTATAAAATATTTAGAGGGGACAAGATTGTCTATTTTTCACTGCAGACCTATTTTACACAAGTTTATATGTAATCTTAATAATGTGTAACACTTAGGAACATTTAATATTTAGTCCTTACCAAATAGTACCCCCACTCCAAAAGTGAAACAGTAGAAATTCTGTGTAATGGAGTAAATTTGTTCTTTAAATGAAATAACCCAGCAGTTATGTAAAGGCTATGTACAAAAAAACATAGCAAATTGTGGAAATACATAGCAGGATAGCGCTGTTTTCTGTTCTCAAAATACTGCATTAGTTCAAAGTTAAGAAGGAAAATTACATGACAACCATCTTAATGGTTCTTATGATTGTCTATTACTATGGGTATAGTGCCTGGCATATCAGCTCACATGTCATTTCTTGTGAAGTTATCCTTAATCATTAGTGGGTTATTTGGTTTCCTCCTTACTTTTCCTGAGGCTTGTAATTATTTGGGTAACACATGAATTCTGCACCAACAGCAATTGAAACAAAAGGAGTTACTACTGGTATTTGAAGAGAGTGAAGGAATAAAAAATTACTGAAAGTCAGTATTCCAAAGCTTAGGACCAAAACAACTCTAAGCTAAGAAACATTAGAAAATCAAAATAATTATCTAGACAAAAAAAAAAAAAGGAGCAGTTTTCTTAGATTTTCTTTGGTCCTAAAGTCCAAAGGATATCCCTACAATTGAATAAAAGATTCTAGGCTTCTTAAAAAATAACTAAAAAAGATAATGGCAGAACTACTCATTTATTAGTTACAACACATAAAACAAAATTTATTTAGGAACATAATTACAATCACCTAGGTTTTAGTACATAGAGAAATATGATGAAAAGGAAGAAATTTCATTTTCTTGTACATTATTAATCCAAAATAGAAATCACAGAAATTCATACTACAATTCTTCTTTTTTTTTCCCTATGCTTAATAATCTCTAGAATTTGTCTCTAAGGACAAAGAACAATGTATACTTGCTGGTCAGATTTAATATTTGCAAGATATATGAACCACTCCAAGTTTGCCAGTTTCTTACTGCTATCCAGTTTATCAGAAAAATCCAGGAGACAAGAAAAAATTGCAGTGAATAATTGAGTCACATGAGTCTAATAAAATGTTTTGAAGTAGATGCTCTAGTGAATATTTATTATTTATGCAAAAAATTATAATAATAAAAAAAGAACGAAAATACCACATAGTTTTGCCAGGCTACATTGAGAAATGTGCTCTTGACTCAGAATACCTAATCCAGAATGTAATTTCAAATAACTTTTAAATTTCTATATAGATCTTTTTGTATGTGTGATTTTCATTTTTCTTTTGGTGATGGTTTTACTATCTCATCTTAATAATTATACTTAAGTCCAGTTCTTCAGCTGTCATATTGGTTTTCCATGTCAAAATCCCAAACTGCTTCAGTAACTGGGCTATCACCTTAATTGCTCCCTCTTTTATCTCTGACTTTCAGATAAGTTAGTCCCTAGGGTCATGAGTTAGAAGTATTAGAACATATATTTCTGGGGAAGAGGAGAGAAACTAAATGGAGTTTGACAGTCAGGAGACTTAGTTCATATTGCATTGCAAGTCCCAAATGGTCAGCTACAATTTTGACCACTTTGATTTGTAAAAAACTGTGTAGTGTTCAGTATGTTAAGTTTATTTCAGTATAAAAATTGAATAAAAAATGCCTATCACCAGACTTTCTCCTGATTCCACTGTAAATGGATAAGTTCATATTATCCATCTGACAACTGTTCATTTAAAGATGATTGCTATTATTTATGAGTAGACAATAATATATGATATTTTTAGAGGTCAAATTTTAGAGGACAAATACATACATTAAAAGGTTTGCACAGTTTATTTTAGTATCAGGTAAAGAATAACATCTTGAAAGAAATCTCAGGTAGGGAATAGATCTTTTTTATTACATTCATTTAATAAATAGTATTTTTCTAGCATGATAACCAAAGAGAAATTGACAAAATAATATAATTCTAATTTATTCAAATTTATGCTTTTTGAAAACAAGCTTCAGCAATAAAATGTTATTTAAACTAATATAGTTTGTCCTGAAAAAAGAATAGAAAAGCTGAAGCATGCTTTTATTGGAAATAAATAACTTTGGAAAGATGAAACTTTATGTGTCCTCTTACTGTACAGCCCTGTGGAGGTCTTAAAAATTCCTCCAACTTCCAAAGTTCCACAGTCACTTGGAGCTGACAGTGTAAAGGTATCTGTACAATTTCGTGTAAGATCTCTTCCACTGTGATTTATTTTCCCACATATGGGAACTAAGACATTATTTTCTCTGCCTGTTATTTGAAATATAATATATGTTCCATGAAATTAATTAATCAAATAGCTAGCATTTTATGATTTGCTTTCTCTGCCTGTTAGGAAATTTCAATTTTTGTGCTCTTTGTCATCACAAAGAACTTTGAAACACTGTTTGCTCCTACACAGCTTTTAAAAGAAAAAGTACATTACAGTGTTAAATCTCATGGAGACATTTTATTCTAGGTAATTATGTAGGCCCTGCCATCACAACGTTTAAATAAATAAATAACACATTTGGTTCCTATTTGTACCTATTTGTCCATTTTACAATTGTCAGATGTAGAAGCTAAAATGTTACAAAACACTATTTCACCTTCCAGTCAACCGGCAAGCAATATTGGAAGTTTGGTCTGCCAGGACTTATGTTTTGTTTATGGTCCAGGGAGGTGGATCTGTTCAAAGACCATGTTCTTCTGACAACTGAAATTCAATAAAAGACTTTTTTTTGATCAGGGGTTTATAGGTATGTATATGTATAATCTTTGGAATGCATAAGAAAAAAATGCAAGTTGTATTTGCACTGCGGAATCTCTCATTTTCAATTAAATATATGGCTTGTGCTCTTTCTATGTCTTCTGTAAAGTTATTACCTTATGAAAAAGAAAAGGCTCTTTAAAAAACAGTCACCTACAGCTGCAATTGAAAGGGTGGTGACAAATCAATGGGAATTAGTGGACTAGTACAAAATAAACAATAGATTTTACACCAAGGTGACTTACATAGCAAAGAGATCCATATTAAGTGCTCCTGACAAAAGTCCTGCTGATTATTGGCAGCTGTCATAGTGTGTAAGCTTCTAAAGTAATAGCTTTTGCTTAAGTATATATAAGCTTTAATTTTTTAATCAACTTTAAAGAGATTTCAGTTTCTTTAGTGAATTTGCTGTTTCAGAGGCCTTTTTATGATCAACATAATCATAAAGAAAAGACACTAAAATATGATAATGCCTCAACCATTATTTTTTTTTCACCTTTAGAATGAGGAACCTAAAGTGAACTAAGCAGAAAGAGAAAGAAAAAGAAAAAAAAGAAAACAAATGAAAAGAAACAAACAAACAAATTCATTCATGAATGAAATACAGATGTAAAATGGCTGTCATTTCTATGGTGTGAAGATACCTTGTTCTTTGGAAGAAGAAAACATTTCTGAGAGTGTAACAGCTAGGAATAGAAGGAGGAGGATAGCAACTTTTCTAGATGTTTTGTTCTCTTTACCTTTGTAAATGTGAGATCTTTCTTCAGTATTACTTTTTGCTATGGTCGTCTTCTTACTGTCTTGTTATTTTGCTTGCAGGTTGGAATCACAGTAATCTAGTCTTATTAGGCAGCCTGTAATACGTTGCATAGTCTATATTGCCATACTAGAAAAGCACTGGTCTTCATGACCTATCTGCTGGCTTTGTTAAATTATGCCCTGACATCTCACATCATGTCCATCTTGATGAATTAGTATGGATAGGGCACTCAGAGAGCAAACAGCTCTGGTTCATTCTCCTGGACTAAAAAAAAAAAAAAAATAGTAACAGCTGGAAAAAGCTTGTACAGTTGTTATTCTGAAAAATATCAAGTTTATTTTAATCCAAAAGGGATCTAATTTGCACATACCAATACTGCTTCACAATGTGAATAGCAGCAGTGAAAATAGGGAAAAATCAGACCATTCACTCAAAAAATTGTGCTTCTCATACAAACTGAAAGGCCAATAAAAACATATACATATCATAGGGAGCACAGCGTCATATTAGTTACCTAATTATGTCTAGGTCATAGACCTCCCCACTTAAAATGAGCTATACAGCTTGTAAAAGATGAGTAAATTCTTATCTCTCAATAATCTGATACAAACTGTGTATTATTATCTTTTTTCATCACAGATTCATAGCATTTCTTGTTGACTAGGTAGATGGTAGACAAACATTTTTATATCACTTTTCAGGTAAGCTGAATTATTTTTTCAACTTCCCACCTTGCCTCAAATATTTTAATAAAAGTTGAGACCCACAGCTTTCTTTAATGTATGGAAGCATTCATAATTTATTTTCCATGCTGAATTGAGGACTTTTTGACTATCTACAAGAAAGTTTGATGATAGTTTCTACGATGAACTCTCTTCTTCAGGTGACAGAATTGAAATGTACTCTAATTGGTAAATGGATGGATTGCCTAGAGATGTAGCAATAAGATGGAAGAACTTTCATTCTTTATGCATTATTTACTGTCATTTGTTTGTTGACAACATCTTGATCTGGCATTATCAGAGCTGCTGATTTAGGCAGCCTGAAACATCTATATATTTATGTCAGAGCCTTGAGGAAATGGCCTCCTGAAAGACGAAGAAAAAGTGGGTTAAATACAAGACATTAACAGCAAAAAAATATAAATTTGAAATAATGGAACATACACTCTGAAATGAATATGAAACGAAATAATTATGAGTCTTTTAGAAATATTTTTATCTTATCATACAGCTTTTCTACTAATAGTCTTCTAAATGTCTTTGGCATCTTTTCACTGCAAATACAATTTGGGAAATACAGAAACATAACAAATTTTGGGAAATACAGAAACATATAAAAACTTTTAAAGTCTATCTTGTCTCATACACTGTCTTCTCTGGTGGTTTCTGGTTTCAATGGAAATTTCTGTGTTCTATAATAATATACTATACAAATATACTATGATGTGTAGGTTGCCCTGTTACATGTCTATTTCCAAACTGTTCTTTGTCACTTACATTATACTCCTTAAAAAAAGAAAAAATAAAGGACAAAACTCTCAAAATTGTATCAAACTTGGAACCTTACAGTTTTATTGAAAAGTAGTTTCATAAAAGCCACCTTAATGCTATATTGGATAAAAATGTTTTGTTTAAGAAAGAATGCCTGAACTTTACACAGAAAATGCATTGCTTCATTGACATTGATTTTCATTCATTTAAATATAGGATTGAGCTGTTCTGTTTGTGACTGATCTTTAAAACCCTGTAATGGAAGAAGATTTAAAGGAGCTGGGCAAGGGCAAACTGCCCGTGAAGCTAATCGAAGCTGTGTAGCTGACCACAGCTGTCACAGAACAACACAAAGTGGACCAGAGGGTGCTCTTTGTTTTAGATGAGGTGCTGGGTGTCAGTTGAGTGTATCAGCTGGTGGTGGAAATGTTTCTCCCTGACTTAATCAAAAAAGTGTGAATGTCTCCCTGAGTTGGCCAGACCGGCATGGGGGAACTGTATGGGTGGCTCAGCCCAACACAGTGTAGAAATGAACTAAAAAGAAAAAAAAAAAAAAACTTTGAAGAGAATAAAGGTCTTGAGCTGATTGCAACCAATGTGTTCCTTCCCAGTGTCCTAATGGTGAGCATACTAAAAAGACCAGTAATTTGAATCAGATTTGTATAGTGATTTTGCAGCAAACGTGGGTAAAGCCCTTTGTCTTTTGCTCTACGACGAAGTCAGGATGGCCCAGGATGCATGCAATATATAAGCCTTTATTGATCAAGTAGGTACAGTACTTCAGACCCCACGCTCGTGCGTGCACATGCATGCACGCTCTCCCTCCCCGCTGAGTCCTTCTTATATACTCTTCATCCTCATCATGGCTGCATGGTGATTCCTGATTTGCTCTTCCACTGAGTTTCTCTTCGTTGGCAACTTCACGTCTTCACTTCCTTTAAGTTGTTTATCTGCTGCAGTCTGTATCTTTCCAGATGGTTTCAAGGATGTGGTAACCTGAGAAAGTCTCAGCTCTGAGACAAGCTGAAGGCCATCTGACTACTCTCAGTCCCCACAGCCTTTTGCATATCTTCGTTCGCAAAGCCTAGCCATGATGATGATGATGATGTATAGTGATTCAACTTTAGATTGTAATTGCTATATTTTGCTATACATAACTTACACTTGTATTGTGATTTTTGTATCAGAAAACAGAAACCCATGTAGCATCATATTTCTTCAAATAACTACACTTGATATTAAACATTACATCCTCCATGTACATCTAAAAGAGGTTCGTCAGAGAGTATTGGATTCCAAATATATATTCCAGACCAAATTCCACAAAAATCTAAATCTCCAAAACAGTTGAGATTTTCAAAAGTTATTGACTCAAACTCCTCCTCAGCTGCCTCTTAAGCATGGAGCCTCATCAGTTTTTTAGTAAGGTATTTCCCAGGTAATTCAGGCACAGGTAATAATAAGATTCATGTCTGAATTAGTACGTGTAAGAGTTCTACATGATTGTGTAAATTATGGAGAATGAATAGGGACATATCAGAGGAACAGTGTTCATATCCCTAGACACAATGAAATAGTTATCTTAAGAAATTAAAAGCTTCAGAATATCTACCTAAAGTAAATGATATGAATTTCTGCCACCACTCTACCCACCCAAAAATCCCAGTGAAATCTATTGCATTACTCCTAATCTAAAATAATTCTCTAATCAGGAAGAAAAAGGAAAAATTAAATGTATTGCTGGTTTACAGATGGTGCAAATAATGGGGCATGTTTGTTTTTAGTCAAAAATTATTTCTAGCATCTTCAAGCAAAATTAAATTGTCATCTTTTTTTTCAAAAGTGAGTTGCTTTCACATAGTTTCTGGTACATAAGATCCATTTTCTAGGTTTTGATTAGATTTTGATTTTGAGTGAAATATTTTTAGCGAATTTAAGTTCACTTAAGTTCTTATGCTACTCAGTCATGTTTGTTGTGATGCACTCTTCTGTGGAAATAATTCCTTAATTATTTTCCCTGTTCACAGCGTAATTCCTATAGGTTTCTATTACCTTATTTCCTACCTCATATTTCCAAACGATATATTTAACTCTAATGAAAAAATGCTAGCATTGTACTTTACTTTTCCCTCTGACGAAACACTGTTGATAACTAGAGTACTGTTCTATGAATGAAGAAATTATATTTTAAGCTATATAAAGAAACTGAAAGTAAAAGCAAAAAAAAAGAAAAAGAAAATAGCAAATTGATGGGTGTTTTTTTTCTTCTCTTCAGAGGACTCAATATAGTAAAAGAGTGATTGTAGAACTCCTTGGACCTATGATAAATGTTGCCCACATAAGTAAATATTCATAGTAAATATATGAAATGTTTAAAATATTATATGTGTGACAAATATTCTGATAAAATGAAAGATTGCTGCAGATGATAAAGGATTATGTTTTAGCCTATGAATAAAAGCAATTTGCTTGTCTTAGTAGATTTCTTTATTGAAACAGTCTTTTAGGATGGTGGCATACTACATAAATCTTAGATATTTTAGCACAACTCTATCCTAAAAATGCAACTGTTCTCTGAGGAAATGCAGGTCTTTGTAGGTGTGGACTATATGAACAGTTCTGGGAACTCTCTCTTTTTTCTGTTTCTGAATTTTATCTCTGGATTAACAGACATTTTTTTCTGTTCTGTCATATTAGTCCTTGGTCACTTAAAATTAATTTTATGTCATAAACTAATTTTATGACAAAACATGTAAAAAGTAAATTATGTAAAAAAAATAAGAAAGAAACTGATGTTTTGAGGTAAGCACAATTTACAATCTATAGTGGTCTTACTTAATAGAGAAAAAATTAACCCATTCATTCTAACTATTATACATTCATTATCAGATCAAACACAATGCTGTAAAAATTAGAAGGTTGTATTCTGAAATGGCCTTTTCTGACAGCTGGTTAACATTGCAGAACCTTACTATAAAACTTTTGGATGAATGCTAATTCAAAGGCAAGATCCTAAGCAAACTTATACTAAATTCATTTAACTAGTCCTTTTGAGATGAAAGCATGTAGCACAATTAAGAACAAAAATACTTATGAGTCAATCTACCATTCATTCTGTGATTCTCCTGTATATCTACATCCATTTACACCATTCTTGTTCTGGATAGTTGGCATTTCAGTTTAATTTATAATTTCCTAGGGCTATTTATTTCCCTGCTTTTATCATTGCCATTTGTAGATGCCTTGCAATTCTAACTACGGAGGAAAAACAAGACAAGCAAATACAAAATAAACAAGGAAACAAACAGAAAAAAAATAAAAACAAAACAAACAAAAAAAATTGTCTTGAGAAATGAGTAACCAGAATGACAAGAGGGAAAAAGTGTAATAAAAATCTAGTGTATAAAAGAATGCACAAATAATGAATACAAAGTATCTGTGAAACTGAAAGAGTAATATCTAAAAGAGTCAATCAATCAGCCTCCTTATAAATTTAAGAAACCCAGAAGCAAAAGAGGAAAAATAACTGTAGCAATGTCAGAATTCAACAAGTATATACTTCCAAGAAAAAATGACAAATGATACAGATTTATTCTTCTTCCAACACATTGGTAGAAATCAAATTCATGGACAAAAATACGACTTTATATAAGCTTTGAATAAAACAAGGCAAACTGATTAGGAATGCAATTATGAACAAAGTTCAAAGTTCAACTCATTCACCCAGGTTGCTGTAGTGCAAAAGTAAAATTATTATTACATGAGGAATATTTTCAGAGCTAATTGAATGACACTTTTTTTTTTTTTTGTGGCTTGTAGCAGCAAATTTTGGACACATATTTGGGGAGTAAAGCATTGACTACTGAGTAGCACACTGAAGGCCAGATGGTAACTTAGCATATGATTGTTTACTAGAAACCACAGTAATGTGTGCTTTACTAACCGAGGGTGTGATCAGAAAGATATTACGCTTTAAATATCTAAGGCATAAAAAGTACCTTAACCAATAATGTCAGCGGGAGACTTGCTATGGACTTTATGGCTCATTAATACAAGGCCTTAGTAAAGGGCAGAATCATTAAGATGTAACCCCTACAAAGGCTTATTTATCTAAAGGCCAACCTTTATTCCCAGCATTGTAGTTCCTCATCTCAAGAGGCTCACTATTCAACTTAGTAATTATATATCACTTTAAATAAAGGTTTACGATCAGCTATTGTAAATGTTGAAAAGAGTAAATACAAAAAGAAATAACTTGTTTGATCTGAATGAACCCAGTAGTACCATTTTAAAAACTATTTATTGGTTCATAACTGTAAAAAATACAGGCTTAAAACAAAATAAAACAAAACAAAACAGGAACCAGAAGTAAACAAAAACTCACTTTTTTGTTAAATCAAATATTATATCTATAAAGAAGCTTTTGTGATAAAGAAGGAAAATCATATGAAATGCTGATATATTCAATGTTGTACAAAGTGGTAACATTGTACAATGTGATAATGAAACTTTACAACTATAAAAGATTCATATGTTTAGCTCCAAATTACTGCTTTACAAGGCAATTTTTGAAAGTAGGCCTTAAAATCTAATTCTGATGAGACTGGTATTTAAATGATTCTATAGAAATAATTGCATATATGCTCAAAAAAAAAAAGAAATTAGGCAAATATGCAGATACTATATACATATATATGTTAAACATATCTCTATAATGTTTTTCTACCTATAATAATTTACACAGTAATATGAATACCTTACCTGTTTCTTTTTTATTAGACTAATGAACAGTAATGCCTAGAATAAAAATGTCTGTATTTTCATAATGTCTACTTCTTTTGACTAGTAGCATATTTAGTCTACATTAATAGTATATACTGTAATTGTATATGTATATATGCATTGCATATGTATATATGTATTGTATATGTATATATGTGCATATACTTTCATTATTATTCTTCTAACCTCTTTGGGTCAAATAGCTTTCCATCTTAAATGATCAAATCTTCTGTCTTAATGATCTTCAATTAAGATCATTGAGATTCATGTTAAATGATCCAATAGTCAATATTTAGAGCATCTAAATGGGGAAATAAGAGAACTTCTGAAGACTCACATGGTTAAGTTGCAGCTGCCCCAGCCAGAAAGGGAAGCACTTTGGATGCCCAACACAAATGCCTCTATGTAAACACATGCCCATAGCATGCATAATAAACAAGAGAAACTGGAGATGTGTGTGTGATTGCATGACTGGAAAGTGGTCATGAATGGCTTTAGCCTTTTCAGGAAGAACAGGCCAGGAAGGCAAGGTGGCAAAGTTGCTCCTACAATGAGAGCGTAATTGGAATGTATGGAACATAGGGGAGGACGAAGCACAGGTCAAGAGACTATGGGTGAGGATTAAAGGGCACAGATCTCAGGGGCAACAGGAAGGGCTTCTATAAATAAATCAGCAGTAAGAGGAAGACTAGGGAAAATGTTAGTCTGCTACTGAATGGGGAGGATGCCTTGGTGGCAGAGGATGAAGAGAAGACAGACTTACTAAATGCCTTCTTTGCTTCTGTCTTTACTGCTAAGGCTAGTCCCCAAGAACTACAGAGGCCAGAGACAAGAGAGAGAACCAGGAGAGAGGAGGACTTTCCACAGGTCAAGGACAATTGGGTTAGGGATTATTTAGGCAAATCTACCCATAAATCCATGGTCACAGATGGGATGCACCAAG
>JAUBNY010000277.1:478650-493464 GCA_032275445.1 Crypturellus soui | reverse complement strand
ACTCTAGTTGGAGGCCTGGGACCAGTGGTATCCTGCAGGGGTCAGTACTGGGCCCAGTGCTGTTCACTTGTTCATCAATGACTTGGACTATTAGCTATAATACATAGTTAACATCCTAAAGGTCTCTCAGGAGAGACCCTGTATATCCAATGCATGATTCCACAAAAAATCATACATTTTGCAAGCCTAGGCTGAATCTGTGTCTTTATCTTGTGTCTATTTTTATTGAACTATTGATTTTGCTGGCTTTGCCAATGTTAAATTTGACGTATCCAGGTCCCTTCAGTATCTTTTGATGACAGCCTGTAGTTTGGGATTTAACCTTTTGTTTCTAATATATTTTGATTGACTGTACTACTATTTGCTTGGTTATAATTATACTTAACAGATATGTACCTCTTCTGTTCTGGAATAGTCATAGACATTTAAATAAAGTTATTGTCTTGCTATGCAGGTTGCAGATTGATGTCACTCAGATTTATATCTCATTTTTAAGACCAATATTTCTTCTGCTGTTGCAGAAATGGGCCTTGTTTACTGAACAAAAATGCAGCATTTTTTTTCAATACAAATACAGATGTTCAATAATTGGTATCACTGGACCCTCAGAAGTTTAAAGGTATTTTTTCCTGTACACAGTATTTTTTTACTGTAACTGTAGACTCTTTTTCCCCCTGAAATCTATAGATTACATGATCAAAATGTGAACAGAAAATGGAAATCTTTTCATTCTCATTCAAAGCTTGGCTATTATTGTATCTGTCTTTCCCTTTATAATCATAAAATTATATATATAAAAAAGTAACATTTAGCATTCATTACAGCTCACTTGTATTTTTCTTAGAATCAACTACTGAAATATTGTATTGACAGATTGGCTTCACAAATACTTTTGGCTCAACTTTAGTGTGCACTGTACTGCACTATTATTGAACTGTACTATTATTGAAAATACTTAAAAAATAGTAATTTACAAATCATTATATTGCTTGCTCTTAGCCCTTTGCTGACAATAGTATTTGTCTGAGCAGTGAAAATCTGTTTTCCTTCCAAAGATACCTCATGAGATCTTTTGGAGAACATATAAACAAATACTGTACACCCACATTTCAAATAAATAAACTTTAGTACATAACACAATATGGCAATGCTATCGTTGTACCATTCAACCACATATTACTGAATGATTTCCCATGATCCACTTGGAATAGTCTATTTAACGACAGATATAGATTTTGAACAGAATTGCTTCTTTCTATTGACAGATGGATCTGCATATGCATGTTGAAAATTAGACCACAATGCTTTCTAATGCAAATATATCAACTTTATGCTAAATCTTGTTATCAAGTATTATCAAAACCTCGATATGGAAAAAAAAAATGATAGAAAGCTCTCTGTATCATCTTAAAACTTAAAAGAACAGAATTCATTTCATTGTTTTAATGCTGTAAAACAATTATAATTTTATGATGCACTGTTTGTTTTTCTTTTTTTACTTATTGTTCCTATTATTACTGTTATGAGATTTAAGCTTGAAATTAAAACAAATTGCTCTCTTTCTTAACTTTCAATTTCTTCAGTGCATAAGATGCATGCACATATTCAAGCATGCCTTAAATATAAGAAATAATGGCATGTTTATAACTAGTGGACATAGAATTTAAATTTTGTAGATGGCCATAATCTTAAATTGTCCGTACATCCATTAAAATGTCAGTTCAAAAAAACTCTAAACAATCTCCAAATAAAAAATGCTTTTCTTTCCCTGAAAACATTAATCTTTCCATATATTTTGTATTCCTCAGTACCTTTTTATCGTTGTTATATCTGATGAGGACTTCTGAGTCCTTTTATCTTCAAAAAACTCATCACCACCCTTCCCCCAAAACTCATAGCTACAGCTTGTCTGTCAAGGCAGAGGCTTATTTGCCAAAACAGATATGAGATCTGAGCAGCCAATACCATCATTATCCAAATAATTAGCCTATTGATTAGCAGCTTTCTAGATCAGATGACCAGTATGTCCTTGCGACTCAGGGTCACAGAAATTCTCCCTTCCAAGTTTCTCCATTATTCAATACAATGAATCCAAAGATCTTAGAGTGTGCTGCTTTATTTATAGCCCTTACTATGAGCATTTATGTGTTGATCTCCTTTACTGATCCACTAATCCTCATTTCAGATTTTTTATAGAAATGTGATTAGTAATCTGAGCATGTAAATAAGCAACACATTAAAAAGTCAATATAAAGTACTGTTTTATATTCTAAACACCCAAAATGCTATGCCAGTTATTGCTTGTGAATTTTTTCTGCAAGTTTATTCAGTATGAAATTTACAAATGCTTAAACAAGTAACTAGACCAGTAAGATCAAGGTTTGAGTCTGCACTCTACTTTGATTCAAACTGCAAGCAATTTCATTTCTACAACTGCCTACCAAATCACATAACTTGGACTATAACTTGCAACTAAACTTTCATGTCAAAATTCAAAGACTGCATCAGACAACATCCTCACCAGTTTCAAATAAAAGTGGTTAATCTAATCTCCTAATACAGGGAATTATTACCTAATTTCAGTTTCTACATCCAAAGATGTAGATCTCTGCAAATCTGTGTCATTAGACTTATGAAAATTATCTTGAAAGTTATTGACAGTTATCTTTACTTCAAATCATTTTTTTTAAATGCTATTAAAAAATTCTTCCATGGATAGCATATATGTACCACTTCTATGCAATATTAAGATGCTTTGATAACATATTTATTAGCTGTCAAGGTACAAATATTTCTTAAAGAAGCAGTCATACTGATGTCTTAGTCTTAGGTGTGTAGGAGGGAGGTCTTTCCAGGAAAAGCCTGGAAACTTCTGTGTATAAATAAATGAATAAATAAAGTTGAAATATATTCATCTTATAGTCAATTACTCATGTGCTTTTGCTCTTCCCCTAACCTGCATTTCAAGCTGCCTCTGCATCCTGCCCAAGGATATAATTATCCTGTCTCTAATTTCTCTCTTTCTCTACGTTTTTCTTTCCTCTCTTGTCTTCTCATCTCTCCTCCACATAAACAAAATATTTTCTTTCAGAGATTATATGATACATATCTAAATAAACTCTGAGCTATTGTTCTTACCTTGTATTTCATTTTTAATTTCACTGCCTCTATTTCAATCCTTAAGAATGGCTGGAATGCCCAAAAGCTTGGCTGAATGTTGTCTCAGTTATGCCAATTAGTTCAATAAACAAATATTACCTCTTGTGACAGATTTTCTCTCTGCCAATAAAAATAATTCAATTTAAAAAATAATTAGCCCAAGAAATATATTATTTTTATATACTTTTATATATACGTATATAAATAAGTAGCCCAAGAAGCACATGGGCACTGCAATTAAGTTATAGATTTAGAAATATTCCCAAGGTCAATAACAAGCTGTTCTGTTTATTTCTCAGAGACAATAGTTAAACATGCATAAATTCGGTCTTCTAGGTATTCTAGCCAACACATAAATAGACATGGCATTTTTAGAGCTCTAAGTGCCAACCAACTGCCAATAATATATTTTGGGTTATAAACTATTGTAATAAAGCCTCCAAGGGATTTCTAAATTATTTAAATGAAGACTCTGAAAATTCTGCTATATTTAATATCCAGAAGCAGAACTTTCACATATTCTTATTAGGTAAAATTTTAATGCAGAGTAAGAGTAACTAATGAACTTCACACACTTTTGTGTTTTATTTTTCTTTATTTTCATGGTTTTTTTGGTAAGGACATATTTCACATATCTTTAGGCCTTAGAATGAGGGAACATAAATATATTACAAGTCTAATGAGACAAAGCTAGAGAACTTCATGGGACAAAGAGTTAAAGTTAACCCACCTTGCCTGTAAGCATTTTCTGAAGTGAACTGCCCTTTGGACTTGTACCTGATTTTTGGCTTGGGCAGAACAAAGTGGTTCAGTCCAAAATACGCCCCAGGAGTAAAATTACCTAAGTACAGTTTTTCAGAGGACAACTAAATGTCATGCAAAGAGATTCTGCATATTTCATATGTCTCTGCACAAAAGTTAAAAGAGTTTAAGAGTTAAGGTGATCTAACTAATAAAACAGTCTATATGTTAATGGTATGTTTTTCTGTGTATCTTTCTCAACAACATGAATGAAGAAATGGTCAGACATTACATTTTTGACTACTTGCATGAAAATATTTCCAGAATATGTTTGACAGTTACTCCAAACAGTCAGCAGCTTTGTTAATTTGAGAGAAAGATACAAGGCAGTTAGCTGCTAATCGATGAAAGGCCATGTCTTCTCTGATCTAGATTAGGTGCTTCATCAAAAGGAAAAAAAAAATCAAACATCATCAAAGAAACTATTTACAGTAAGTACATATGTGACTTATTTACATTTTTTATATTGACATCAAGTAAATGGGAAAAAAAATCTTTAGATAAGGAAATTAATTAAATGGAAAAACTGAATTTTCAGATTTGCATTTAGAAGACAAAAGGCTAACCTTGGAACTCATGTACAAATCTGTGTTAAGATATCTTCTCTTTTTGTTATTTCAGATTTCCCCAATTCTCCATTCAAAACGTGTGAAAAACAAACCCACTCCTATCAGGTAAAACAGATTCTAAATTTTTCATTTATATCTCAGTAGGGAGAAATGTTGGAAGGGCTAGTTCACTTCACACATCCTTACCTGTTCCTACCCTTCAGTGTTGAAATTACACTAGTTTAGAAGCACTTCAACACTGACAGAATAAAAGCTTTGTCTTTAAGAGAATTTGAAGATAACCTAATCCAATATGGGATAATAGGATCAAATCTTAGTAATAATCAAACTTGTTACCATTTCTAAAGAATATAGAGGTCCATGTACAGTACTTTTAAGCATGCAAGATATCATGATTAAATTCACACACAATTTTATATCTCCTTACATAGATATTGTTCTATGTATTTATATTGTTGAGGAACTTCACATCTTATTTTATTTATTTTTAGATCATTGAGCAGCATTTCCAAAGAATTATTAGACAATAGTATACATCCCTCAAAATATAATAGATGTTTTGTTATTCTATGTGAAGTATCAGAACTCATATTTTACAGGAAAAGGAAAAGAAAGAATGTACAGAGACTAGAAGTAAAGCCATTTCCTTTCCTTTTGTCACTCACTACCCTTTACCTTCTCACTCCCAAGTAGTACAAGAGAAGTGAAAGATAAATTCAGTGAGATATGGCAGTGCTGAGGATTCGTGGTAATACTGGAGGAGTGGTAAAAATGAAAAAAATACAAAACTTAGTTACAGTTTTTAGACAGAGAACTACAACACATTCTTGCACTTTAGTGCATGTATGCTTTTACCAAGTTTCTGCTGTCTCCCAGTGTGATTGGTATGAAGTGAATGTTCTATGTATGTATGGGGAGATGCTCCCTGACACGAATTTTTGGACAGAAAAAAATGGGGGAAAAAAAAAGGCAGCGAGGAGGGGATTTGGAGTCAGCACATTTATGCAGAAGCACAGAAGAAACTCTTGGGATCTGACAGAATGCTATTAATTCCTGCCTATGTGTACCACCTGTCATCCTCGCTGCTTACTGCTCAAGCGCGAGGAGAAGTCCCCACCACTGAGGACCACAGCCCTGGGGATCTCTGGGGGAGATAAGCATAGGAAAACAGTCTTTGAACAAACTGAGAGAGGAAAATAATAATAACAATTAATATGTCATTCAAAACAAAAGCACACATTAAAAAAAGCAACTGTGTTGCAAGAGAAGTTAAAAGAAATGTTGTTGTATGTCACGGCACTGTAGGGGCCGGCGACTGTCATGAACTGCCAGAAATTACGGTACCACATTGGTGCTTTGGCGCTGTAGGGGCTGTCAGGAAGGGAGAGAAAGAGCAAATGGAGGAGGAAAGAAAAAAAACAGGAAAAGAAAGAAAGAAAGTGCACAATGAGAGGAAGGAAGTGGTGATGATGATCAGGCCTGTGCTCCGAAGGGAAATGCGGGTTTTCTGATACACACAGCATCAAAAAAACATCATCTTTTTGCTGCTGCTAGACTGTTCCAGTTGTTACTACTGTGGTTTAATAAATAAGGGACATAAATTCACTTGCTACATCATTACCAAAAATGAAGTAGGTAATAAAAGTATAATTTCATTCTTATGAATCAAAAAAATAGTTTAAGTATTTTAATTAGCAATTGACTAGATAACTACCACTATACTAAAATAAAGGCCAATTAACATGCTAATTTTTGGCAATTAATTGATATCCAATCAACCCACAACAGTTATTTTGTTAAACACCAGTTAAATCCTCAAGCTCTTTGCAAGTTTAATTTATCAATTACAGTGCAAAAGCACATTTATTGCTGGCATGCTTGGGTTAATTATAAGGCAACTAGATTAGACTGCTATTACTTTTTTAACTTTATTAAATCTTATTAAAAAGGTTATGTATTCAGTGTACAATAAACATTTAATCCAATTTAAATAGTTGAATTTAATTAAGTATTCTAAGTTTCATGCAGCTATGCAATGTCAGAGGAGAATTAAACAATATTCTAGGCCTCAGAACATTTCTAAATTTTGTCTGATCTTTCTTCTTATTTATTATATTTAGAGAACTTGTATGGCTTCAAAGGCAGAAAAATATTTGTGTGAATCTTAATGCTTATAAAAAGATATTATTAGTTTCTTGTGATACTCCATTACGCTTTTACATTCACGGAAAGCTCTTCCACAAAAGTTGACAGGTAGATTTATCAGTTGTTAAAACATTTGCTTAGTATAATAAGTAATTCAAATGAAGTTACACATAGACCTTGTCTTACCTTACTCTCTATAGACCAGATAAAAATAGACTGATTAATAAAGATGGCCATTTAATGTAGAACAGAACTGAATTCTATATATCTTAGTATATAAATATGTTAAAATAGACTCATTTAATAACAAATGATTACAAAGTTGCTATTCAGTAAATATATATATATATATACATATATTTAAGTACCCTAAAGATGACCTGCATTTGCTTCAAACACATCATTACTGTGGCAAAGATAAATATATTTATATATATATATATGGGGTTAGTCCTTCATATGGGAAGTCCTCTACTGTGCTATTTTTTTTTTGTTTTATCCCATGGAAACAAAAGGAGAATAAAATTTAAAGCATAATTTATATTCATAAAGAAGATAAGGTATTTGCCTTGGTGGACTTGCCAACTTCCTATTATAATTAATTGATATAGAAAACACACCTCAAGGGAAAAGACACTCTTTCTGTACCTTTACTATTTAGATTTATGTTTGAAACATTACAAGTGGCATTTTTTTTCAGCAAAGGAGCATGTCTGTAGCAAAACTGTATTAGAACTCCTTTTTGAAAAGTTAGTTATAGCTCCAAAGAATTTATAAAGGTTGTTCATTTGCTCATGTAGTTATTTGAGCTGCTTAGTTGGATGATAACAAAATGATAAAGTGCCAATTCAATGTTTATATAAGATAGCATATGAATCAATAACCATGTTTTAAAGGTTTTCTAGGTATTTTAGTTTTGTTAGCTTGCTGAAGTTTGAGCTGTATATCATTAAATACTGAGATAATCACAGCATAACTTTTTTAGTCTATTTAGACCTTAAAAATTTTCAAACTGCAGTTTATCATAATTGAAAAAGAAAATTATCAGCTATATTTAACAGCAAGACAATTAGAAGGAAGTTAAATTGACATTGACATTGCCATAACTAAATATTCATTCATTTTTAACAAATTTCCAATCAGAATACTTTTCCAACAATTAAAATGATAAAAGTGATGCATTAGATTAAATAAAAGATATTCTGAGCTAAATTGGGCCTGAGCAAGTCAATACACATTTCATAAATAACTTATTTTTTGTGTGTTTCTTTTTTTTTAAAATATTTGAGCACTGCATTGTTTGTTTGTAATGCAATATATGCATTACATATGCCTAGACAGTATATGCACTGTCTAGGCACATTCCCTCTCAAATGACTTTGCTAATAGAAAATATTCAATAGTTTATGCATTCCAAAATGTTTAAATAAAAATAAGCTATTATCAATGGTGTGAGATTTTCTTTTTTTTACTCATAATGACAAATATGTGAAAAATCTTGTGGGTTGTATGTTTTGCCTCTTCGCTTCCTTCTCCTTCAATATACAGTGCTAGTTTGTTTCTGAACTCATGACATGGAAGACCAGGAATCCAACACCTCAAAAGTCAAGACTTCATAATGATGCTTGCAGCAGAATCACAGCTCACCTCTTGATTTCCTCAAATCAAAATTAGATATCTGAAATGTCAGGCTATTACCTACTCTATACATACTGTATATGATGTGTCTGATTAGCTGGACTCACATCCAGCATTTTTAGGATGAAAATAATAACAAAAATGAAATATTTAAATGTTTATTTAAAGGTTGGAAACAGAATTATTAAAAAAATACAGTAATAAAAAGTATGAAGGAGCATGAATGATTTCCAGTATCAATCATTCTCAGCTTTCAAACAGGTTGTCTCCAGGTCCTGTTGATATGTAAAGAATGTAGAAAGAATGTCCTCGGGATCAACAGTTTTCTGAATGAAGCTCTCAACAGCAGTTCTCATTGCAGCCAAGGGACATCAAGAGATCATTTAGTTTCATTTCAATGTAAATTAAATATTATAGCATTTGTAAAGCAACCTGTCAGTCATCCTTTCCTCTTCTCTGGGATACTACCATACCAGAGCTTTAGCTGTTTCTTAGAATATGAGAGAGCATAAATTAAGAACTCTTATGTTTCCTTCGGTTTGTATTATCCTTGGTGATAATTTTATGGGGAAGAGGCTAATATTTAATTATACTTTGTTATTTGAGATGTCTCCTAGTTTTCAAGCATCTCTGCAACCTCTTCTCAGGGATATATCTGCCTGTGCTCCAGGCTGTCTCTGGTAGGACACATCTCTGAAATCTAGGATGAGACTCAGCGGACAAGAGTATTGTAAGAAAGACAGTTACGGGAGAGGACTGAGGTGGTACTCTCCTGATATCCCTGGCCTTGGTTTAGGAGCTACATATATGCTTGGGTCATGATCCTAACCTGCTGGATTTGCTGTCCAATTTGACCTTGGACCTCCCTCGTTGCTCTGTATGCTACATTTTATGGTAGAATTGGTACTACTGTGTGTTATTAAAAGCCGTGAATATTTTAAATACTTGTGTTTAAGTTTAGGTACAGTTTTAACAATAAATGGTATTGAAACTATATCTGGGTGAATAGAGAGGAAAATATATTTAGAATGCTGTCATAGCTTAATCGGTTACTAATTTCTCTTGACTATATCCACACTATCAAATTTATTCTCATGTATGAAAACATTTCAATGGTGAATGGCAGCAGAAAATTAATTTCATCTTCACATTTGTTTTATAATTCAACAAACTCTTCCTCAGACAAAATTCATGTCATTTGGAAGAGACTTAGTGACAGAAGGTCATATAATTCTATTGAGAAACAGATAAAAATACAACTCATCTTAAATGATCAATCAGATATATCAAATACTTTCTACTATCTATTTTGTGTAAGCAAAAGATTCAACTACTATCTTGAAAGCATTTTGGTGTTTAGCTGAATTCCAGACACAGTAATTTCACTATTTATTCCTCTTATGTTCAGTATTAAAAGTTTTCCTCAGTGAAATGTATGGGGATAAATACAGGGCTAGGAATCACATTCATAACAGAGTGCAATGATCAGAGACTTTCCTAAACTAAGAAATTTATCAACTATATTCACCTGTGCTATTTTTTCTACCAATGCCTCTCACCCATCCCCATACTGTGCCAAGAATTTCTGAGGATCAAGGAGACTGAAGGTGAACAACATGAATGAGGAAAAAAAATCTCTCTTAGAAGATTCTTAAAAGATATTTCCATACATTGTAAGACTTCTAGAAGTTACAAAATTATTCTAAAGGAAGTGCAGATAAAATAAAAAGAAACTTTTTTTTCTTCTATGGACAATGCCCTCCCTTATTCAACTCTTTATATAGTTACACTTTTCTAAGTTTCTTATGTATATGGCTTAGATCTTCAGTATAGACAGTTTTCACATGCCTTAAGTCAATACAAAATTGACAATTATCTAATTAGTAGGAAATGTTAAAGCAAGTTAAATCAGCACAGACCAAAGAAGCCAAATGACCTTTTGCTTATAACAGGAAAATCATTTTTACTGGTCAACTCCATCTCTGCAACCACGAGAGGCTCTGCCTGGGAATTTGTCCTTGGATTAATTTCTATCGCCTTTTCTAAAGATAAGTCTATACTAGGACAATATGTGAGCATGAGATCTTTAATCATCCACACCACTTAAGTGTACTCTGTTGAAGTTATACCTTGGCTTCAATTGAGAAGCCCATTATAAAGAAAGTTACCCTAAGCAGAGTGAATGCTAGTCAATAAGCCACTTACTTTTTGGGTCAGGGATCGGTCTTTAGTACTTTTTTGTTTATTATTAATGACAAAGTAGCGCTACTGGACCTGAAGTCACTCATATGCCCTGTTACCCTGTGTGTTTGCTGAAATTAGTTTTCCTACATGCTGTGAAGATATCTTTTATTTCATTCCTATGTTAGGATGGTATTTCACAATATATTTTGGTATTTTACAAAATCGGATGTTTACTGCTTACTACTTGGCTTTTGCTCCTTGTGGCTGTGTCTACTTCAGCAAGTAGTGAAGAATAATAGAAGAACTGTAAAGCGGAACTATAAAGTCAAGTAATTGTCCCAAGATTTAATATCCATGTGAAATCTGTATATTTGGTTTTTGTATTTTTTTTTTTGTATGTGCATATGTTTGTTTGTTTTGGTTGCTTAGTTACTGAACATTTGCTTGCATCACAGTCTGAGAACATATGAACTTATTCCTTTATACTGAATGTATACCAGAAGATGCACTACAGCTGTTAGTGGAACTTCAGTTCCCAAGACAAGAGCCAGCTGTAAATGTAACATTCTATAGCACCTGCCATATTCATATTATATCCTCAGCTGCAACTATTTTGCTCTATAGAGTGACTCCTGGGTACTCCATACTATTTGATAATATGTGGAGACTTCGGGGAGATTCATTTGAAAAACACACACCTTATTTTGGTGTAAACACTAGGTAGACATAGACTTTATGTCCTGCTCAATATGATCTTAGTGAGGTATTTGTTTGTAATTATAACACTGCATTTTTCTTGTTTTTCTAATGGACACACAGTGAATGAATTAGGCGTTTTGAGAGAACTTTGGCTCATAACCTTCGTAGTTTGTCCTTTATATGAAACTTCAGTATATCACCTTTCTACTAAGCTAGTCACCATGTAAGGATGCTTTTTCCACCAGTTACCCCAAATAAAATCCTAGTTATTGAAGTGTTACTTCGCTGTCCTATATAACTGGTCTTACAAAAATTAAAATATCATCTCATTGTGTACCTGCTTGTACATTTACTCCTCAAACACTTCCCCAGTGTAACAGGTGTTTATTGTTCTGAACTCAAAAAAAAAGCTTCTTTAGGGATAATGATTTTTATGCATTATCAGACAATTTATTTAGTTTCCGGACAATAAAGACATTGTGTGCATGGTTTGTTAAGAAAATGTCTCATAATATTTTGTCCTGTGGTCTACTAGAGAAAACGTGCACCCTGCAAATTTTGAAAGAAAGACAAGATATGAAGATAGTAGCTTAATTAAGTTGCAGCTTGATTACTTGAACTCCTGTGGGAAATCCTAGTAAAGATTCATAATAGTGCAGGTCACTATTCCCTCTCCATTCTTTCTCCACCTATTTGAGGTAGACAACTGCTTTCCTGCTGCACCAGATGTAGAGTATTCATGCCTTCCTCTGTGGATTCTCAAGGAATCAAACCTCAGTAAAAGAAAAATATTGGAACTTGACACCAGCCACAAGAGGGCAGAAACAATTAATTGGTCACTCCCCCACTTCTCATCCACATCTGGCATTTTGACAGTTCCCCTCTCATATCAACAAAAAATCCATCTGCTCCTTTGTCAGAATCCATCTGCTCCCTACTAAATATCTCAGGTCCTAAATACTTCAGGAATCTGGTACACCAATTTGGGATAGGTAATCTTCCAACTTTCTTATTTGCATTCAAATATTGCTGCCTCTCATTCATATATCTGCATTAGTTCTCTATCATAATTCTACAGGCTTTGTATATACCCTCAGTATCTGATCCTCAGAAAATGTCCCATGTATGTGCTAGGTCTATTTCCCAGTAGTAAAACATTAAATAAATCAACCCTTTCAAATTTCCCCAGCTCTAATCAATATATCACCAATTTTAGATGCTGCCTGATGCTTGACTGTAACAGAAACAGTGTCAAAACCAAATCGTTCCCATTACCACTGATCTTTAGCCTCTGAAAAGCTCTGATCTTGTTTGATCTTATTTGATTTTGCCACAGCGCATGCTACTAAGCTAAAAGGTCTCATGTTTTTGAATTCACTGATTCAACCACTTAACTATATGATGCTGCTTTGGTTGCTCACATCATCTCAGCAAGTCCAGTACTAAGAAGGAGCAGGTGGAACCTGCTGGGTGCCTGTCCTTTCATCCATGACTAAAGGTAAATCTTTGTCCTTTTTGTTTGTGTGTTTGTTTATTTGTTTGTTTCATACATTTTTTTCATTGTCTCTACAATAACTTTTAAAACATTGATCAATGCTGCAACTGGGTAGAAATGAAAAATAACAGAAAAATAATGTTGACTACAGAGAATTGAATTAGAAAAGAAAAAACAGGAAAAAACAGTTCAGATATAATGAATAAGTGTAAAGGAGCAGTGCATAAACAAAGCTACTGGATAAGAAAATTTGCTTGAGTTCATTTATACCTTTTTATAATACACTGTGTGAACGTATGTACCTCCCTTGTCTACTGCTTCTCAGAAATAATACAAATGCATCTTGGTTGATTTTAACCTGGTCAAAATATGACCTATGCTAGTTCAGTGATGCAGACTCATACTTCCCTTCGTAAATGTGACAATTCTTTCATTTTTTCATTAGGTATTTCCAAGAATAACTGAGAAATATTATTCTAAACCTGATTCTTCTTTCTGTAAAAAATGAAAAATAGTTGCTCAAAAGAACCAAAACGAACTGTGTGAATATTGAAGTTCATCTATAGTTTTTCATGCTGTAATGAACTGCGACACTTTATCTATGTGGGAGAGTTACAAATGAAGGGGAAAAGTGTTTTAAAATATAATTCATTCTTACTTATAATGATTAATTTTCATCTAGCTCAGGCTGCTCATTAACAAGACATAATAAATCATGATTTTTGTGTCAGAACAAATTGTGGAGAAGCATTGGAGTCAGTGAGGTCACACACATACATATGCACATGTGCACACAAATAAAAAGACAGTAAATGCTCCAGAGATATTGAAATCTATATAATCGGTACGGCACAAAAAGTAGAGTACTTACATAAATATATGTAATCCATGATTAATGAATGTAGCATGGGGAATAAACAAGGGGAACTGGAGATGTGTGATTGCAGGGCCATGATCTCACTGCAATTACTGAGACATGGTGGGACAACAACCCTCATGACTGGAACGTGGCCATGAATGGCCTTAGGCTTCTTCAGGAAGGACAGGCCAGGAGGGCGAGGTGGTGGAGTTGCTCTTTACATGAGAGAGCAACTGGAATATATAGAGCTCAGCATAGTGGAGGAAAAAGCATGAGTCAAGCGCCTGTGGGTGAGGATTAAAAGGCAGGCCAACAGGGGCAACACTATTGTGGAAGTTTACTACAGGCCTCTGGACCAGGGAGAGGAAGTGGATGAGGCCTTCTATGGGAAGCTACAAAAAGCCTTACAATTCCAGGCCCTGGTCCTTATGGGGGACCAGGCCCTGGTCCTTATGCTGAATCTCCTGGGAGGTTTCTGTAGAATACTAGAGATAACTTCTTGATGGTTGATGAGGCTACAAGAGGATGGGGGCGGGCACTGTGGGACCTGATAATAACAAACAGAGATGGTCTAGGGGGCAGTCTTGGCTGCAGTGATCACAAGATGTTGGAATTCACAATCCTGTAAGGAGGAAGCTTGACAAAAAGTGGGATTTCAACTCTGGACTTTAAGAGAGCTAACCTTGACCAGGGTGCTTCTTGCAGGAATCCCCTGGACAGGAGTCCTAGAAGGAAAGGGGGTCCAGGAGAGTTGGACAATATACAAGCACCACTTAGTCTAAGCTCAGGATCTGTGCATTCCTACAAGAAAGAAGTCGAGGAAGGCAGACAGGATACCTGCGTGGATGGGCAAGGGGCTGCTGGGTAAACTTAAAAAGAGCATGTACATAATGTGGAAGAAGGGCCAGGGGCCAGGCTGTAATGATGTAATGAAGAAGGCCACGGCCTGTTTGGAGTTAGAGTTAGTGAGAGATGTCAGAGACAACAGGAAGGGCTTCTATAAATAAATCAGCAGCAAGAGGAAGGCTAGGGAAAATGTTAGTCTGCTGCTGAATGCGGAGGGGCCCGTGGTGGCAGAGGATGCAGAGAAGGCAGAGTTATTAAAGTCTTTACTGCTAAGGCTAGTCTCCATGAACTACAGAGGCCAGAGACAAGAGAGGGAACCAGGAGAGAGGAGGACTTTCCACTGGTCAAGGACAATTGGGTTAGGGATTATTTAGGCAAATCTACCCATAAATCCATGGTCACAGATGGGATGCACCAAG
>JAUBNY010000277.1:368625-394593 GCA_032275445.1 Crypturellus soui | reverse complement strand
TCTCCCTCTCTCCCTTTCCTTGTTTTTTTCTTTTCTTCTCTCTTTCCTTCTCTCTTTCTCCTTGTCTTTTTTGTGCATAGTAATATGCCTTTCCTCACAATTATACTATAAGTATAGCATTCATCATGTTCAGTACCTGAATATCCAGTGATTAGAACTTAAGGCAAAATCCTTCTGGTTAAACACAAAATATTAACAGCTTATAAAGTGTAGAAACTATTAAAACAATTGGAATTTTTCCTATTAATTGTGATGAGTTTTGTAGTTCTGGAAAAGAATCAGACAATATCTGCTATATCTTTTTCTATCCTCATTTGTAGTCATATTGCTTAAAGAGAACAGTGATTGGGTCATGTGGAAACCTCTGGTGGGCAGGTAGCTGCAAGTGAGTTTTCTCTGGATAGAACACTTCCATATTCTAGGAAGGGAAAGGAGAAAATGAAAAGGTAAGAATCTCAAGTTAGTAAAGATATAGTCTGTTTTGTTGAACAAGAAAGTGGACAGGGACAAGAAAAAGAGAAAAAGAAAAAAAGAAAAAAAAAAGATGAAGAGAAAGAAAAAGAAAAAGGTTACAGATAAAAATTACAAAAAAAAAAAGTTATAATGTAATGGGAAAAATCTTAACAAAATCCTGAAATTCAAAGTCAGTGGAAAAGTCTCTTACAGACAACCATTAGTTCTTATACTCATGATTCATCATAGTAACAGTGAGGAATATCAGGCCATTTAATAACTGATATTTTTAGACAAGTTGACCAGGAAAGATCGACATGGATTTTTACAGAAAGAAAGTAGAGTTTATGCACTTAATTAAAAAGAGAAACACAGATATATAAAATTTTCTATGTAAGTAGTATTCTAGTTTTAGAATTAGTGAGAAACGTGGATAATCAGTTTAACAGTTAAAATGTCACATCCTTTGCCATGAGATAGGAAGATGTAACAAAAATGTCTCTTAAATATTTCTTGTAACTCTAGAAATGAAGAATTTAAAAAGTACAAAGAACACAGAAAAGAAAGTTTTACATTTTACCAGTTGTCCTAGAACTGCTTGGAATCTGCCTTGGAATCTGAGATGGTATTTCAGTGCCTTGAACATTAATATTCAGAATCTCAAAGAAGCTTACAGCAAGATGCTGACTTTTGAAGATCTGCTTGATTCCAAACAGAAGATAAAATGGAATTGCTGCCAATTTATAAGATTATAGTGAATGAACTTGAATGATTTAAATTTAGGTTATAAAAGTAACATGAACTTGGAAAATAATCCAACATTTGAAGAGGTCCTGCCTTTACCATGTATATCTTTATGAGATATTGACAGAAATGGTTATTCTTAATAAATAAATCTGATGAGCATCCCTGGTGATTGATGCAGGATTTTTATTTTTTTTCTCCCTTTCTCCCCAACCCCATTATATCAATTAGTCTAACTGGAAATTTATAATGTCTTGATTAAAGCTTAAACACAAAATCTTTCACCATATTCATGGAAATGTTTACTTAAAATTTTTAATATTACTTTTAACAAATAGTGAAGATGCACTACTGTAAGATTATATTCATTTTTTTCTTTTATTTCAGTCTCTTTTTTATTAATTCCTTATCAATTTCCAGCTTGTTGACAGGCACATAGAAAAATATCAGTTATTATAAGATTAGCTGAATCACTGAATCCTACCTGTTTGCAATAGCAGAATGTTTATAAGTCTGTGTTCAGTTAAACTGAAATTTTAAAAATATGTTTTGCCTGGAGAGAGCAACTTTTGGCTTGTCTATGTAAGTAGCATCCAGCAAATTTTAAAAGACGTGTAACTAAGTGTCATACTCACTGATTGCTTTTCCTGATTTACCATTTACTTGTCTTCTGTTTATTATTAGTCTTGTTAATAGTGAGTGAGCTCTTTTATAACTGTGGATCTAACAGTTGCCTCTTTTTGAGAATACTTCAGCAATGCAATATTCTTTCCAAAGACTTAGCAGTTTTGCATATTGATGTTTTTCCTTGCAGACTCCTTAAGGGACACATTTCTCAATAGTAACATCAGACATCATATAATGCTTGACTTATTTTTCTATCAGCTATTGTTCTATGCCTGCATAGTCTCTTCTATTTGTTGTTGTCTTGAGGACACAGCGCTGAGCAGGGACTCATGCCTGCAAGCGTGAAGGCTTTATAGGACTTATCCCTGTGCCTTTACTTGTCATATCAGCAGCTTCATCTGCAGAAATACATTTTGACTGAGTAAGCCTGAGGTAGACAATGCTTAATTCTCCATTACAAAATCTTCCAGGAATAGAAAAGATTCAGCTGGAGGGCATCCATCCTGTCAGCACCCTATTATCCTAACACATCGTTTACTCTGCTACTGGTTTTTAGCTGGCCTTATTCAGTCTGATAATCATGTTAGAGCCTTCTCCTGTGTCCTGTGCACCATTTCACAGCAAATTTTTATTCAGCTGCTATTATGAGATTCCAGGTATTTGTTTCTTCGTTGTATCTGCCTACAGATACAACAGAAGGTTTCCACCATTTAAATGCATTTAAAATCAAAATATGGGTCAGTTGTAAACTGAAAACAACATGAAATTAAATGAATTAAAGGAGAAAAATCTATTGATTATAGATATATATATAGTCCACAGGCTTTATTTTTTCATAACTGACAAAATAGATTCATACTTTTCATTCACACACAATATAATTCCATACAGTGGATATGTGGAGCCACAAAGAAACACATATCACTGTGTTTCTCACCTTATAATAAACTTAGCACATGAGAAAAAAAAATAGTCCATATGTGAACACTGAAATTCAAGAAAGATGAGACATATTTTTTATGATTAAAGACATAAACAACCTGTAATTTTTTAAACATTCCTACATACTTATAAAACTATTTCAAGGGTTTTGAAAGATATTTGTCATGTAAATCTACTTTACAAACACCAGCATGATTTTGACTACATCCAGATGAAGCTGAGGTGACAAATCTTCAAATCTTTGCAAAGCACAGCTGGATTCTCGAAGGATGAAAAGACAGAATCACTACTCAAATAGGAATTCAGTAAATTTTTTGAACTTGAGTGGTTAAAATATTTCAGATTTGAATTTGTAATGTTGTTATTTCTTTCTTTCAGTGTTCCAATTTGTTGTTCTCAAATTTAAAGATTTTATATGTGTCTTGCTGTTAATCTATTTTTTTGTCTGTAAAATGCTGTATAATATGCATAATATTTTAATATTATATTATTTTAATATTAAAGATTATTTCAGAGTGGTAGCAATTTGAAAATAATTGACTGGAGGTAAATGACCTCATGCCATTCTGATGACACCCATTAATCAGTTATTGAAGAGAAATTGTTTATATGATTATGATACTAGACCTGGTCTCCAGCTTCTTCAGCTTTGAAATGATCTTTTAATTTATCATATGACTAACAATGCTTTCAAATCTGATAAATATGAAGACCTGTATTCAAGACAAGCCTCACTCTATGAATGTTATTACACTATAAACAGTTAATTGCTATGTCTACAAAGTGCTTTGAGGACTGCACCACAGTATCTTCATGAGTAGTTTCTGTTCTTTTGTTCAGAAAGCCAACAAAACTGTTAATAAACTCTGTTAATAAATTCTGCACATCATAAGAGTCATCTGCTGGAGTAGCTAGGGCTCTGTATGCCCAAACACTCTCTGTGGCTTAGCATCATGCTTGTAGGGAGCTTCATACCAGCTAATATGCCAAGGAAAACTTTCCAAAAGCTCTCGATAGATCACGGGGTGGATAATGTTAGAGCAGATATAAGCCACTTTAGTTTCAGGAGGTCATCAGAAATTAAATGTTTCTAGTGCTAGTGATTGTAGGGAGTCGTAAACGGGAAATAGGGCTCTCATTGAAAATAATGGTGACCTTTGAATGACACCGGGATGGGGCATGCGCACCTGGATCTTGTCCAGGGGGGTCCCGGTGGCCCCTGTACGACCCCTAAGGTAAGCGCATGCTCAGTCAGGCCGGCAGCAGTCTGCCCTGGAGGACCATCCGCCCACCAGTGGGGCTTATCCAACCCCCAAAGACCACCAAATTAGCATAACACCAATCATGCCTCTGCTCCTCCCTGTTCCCTCCCTTTCTCCTCCCTTTCCAAAAGTTATATAAGTTCTTGTCACTTCCTAATAAATTTGGCGTCGACCGGAACTCCTGTGGAGCGTGTTACTGTCGGCGTCCGGTTACGCACCTCACGGGTGCCCACCTATCGTGGAACCCTATAATCTGAGGATTTGGGAGGATACTATCAGTAGTTGCTGCTCCCCAGCAACCGCTCTCCTGTGAGTGATATGAGGGAGCCTTGCCCCTTGGGGGTGGAAGGGGAACCAATGCCTCAGCGTCGACGGCGGGGAAAAGATCACCCAGCCTTGGGCCTGCCGCGAGGATCACCGTCGCGGGAGCAGGCCAGATCTGAGGGACACTCGAACACGGGGATCGCGCGGACGGCTCGCGACATGTGATGACCACATTCATCAGCTTTCAGATTTCAAAGAAGAACTAAGCTCCCTACAGATCAGTTTCTGTGAAGCCAAGTCTTCATTCCAGAGCCTTTTGTTTTTTCCCTCTCTGTAGTTAAAAGTTTTCTACTCAATAATGTCATCTGCTTATTAGTATTAGGTGACTAGCAAGTAGTATGAATCAATATATTTCAAGATTAAGTAGTGAAAAATATTTATATAGGCTGAAGGAGTAAAGTAGTGAAAAAAGAAAAAAAACTTCTGTAAAGGATAACACAATCAGTGTGAAGTATTGTTAAGAGGCAACGTAGACCAGATTTGTGTTCATTTAAAAAAATGCAGACAATAGATTTACTTGGATCTTTGAAGACTAAACAATGCTGTAGAGTGAGACTTTCCCTGCTGGAGTAGAACAGCAGAACACTAACAGATATGCTGATTCTGCAACTGAAGTAGTTTTGATGCCACATGTGCTGAAACACATACATGATGGTAATTTAAGGTCTTGTTCAAAGTCTTGCAACATGCATGCAATATTTTTCTGCCACAATCATAATCCTTATGGTTGGTTAGTTGAAAGAGGAGGACTGATACCAAAGTATCTCACAGGAAAAAGCCATTGTACAGAATTTCAGAGATGATATGAGTCTGTTGGAACCTTTCAAAAAGAGATAAAGTTTTTTTTGTAGTATATTGCAGAATGAAAGCATATTGAAGAATCAGCATGCACTACAGCTGAACAGAAAGCATCAAAAGCAAGACAAAATTCGTGTGTAAAAATTGTGTGAAAAGACTATTCTCCTTAGAAATTCACAGGGAAGCATAGATTTTTATTTAGAAATCATAATTGTGATTTTTCATTACAGTACAATCAGCGGTGCAAATTGAGGGGAATGACACCCATAGTTGTGCAGGAGATGATCCACTGCTGAACTTCATGCTCTATTAACTGTTGTATGGAAGAGATCTGGGCCCTGAACACTGGAAAGACCAATATTTTGGGGTCAGATCCCACAGAAACTAAGATGAAACCTAAATTCCAGAGAGAGATGTTAAAATTTTTCACTATTTATTTATATAGAGCTTCTGAACTAGGATGGTTATTTACAAGCTATTATCGAATGGTCCCAGACTCACAGAAACTTCTGAAACATGGCCATTATTAAGGATAGTGCTAGATGTACCAAAACTATGTCAGAGATCATTCCAATAATTTAACAAAATAGGTAATAAAATTCTGACGTCCACATGGATTTTTATGAAGCAGTCGGGAGAAGACTTCTAATAGTGAAACCATTCAAAGTTTTCTGGATTTCGAGAGATCATAGTAAAAAAATCAAGTAAAAATAAATATTTGCTTTACTGAATAAACAAAATTGACATTATCTTCCACTTAGCTTTGTCATTACATTCTCCTTTTTCCATTTCTCATATTTCTCATATTTGTGTGTGGAATTTCACTTTTAACTGTAAATCCAATTTCTCTACTTCTATTACAGCTATTTAAGCATCACATTTTGGAGTAACACTCTTGTTTTTCACTATCTGTATCCTCAGTGCACTTTATTATTCTCTTTGTGTCTTCTAGATACTTTCTTCTATTTATAACTGTTTCACTTTATGGATGCTTTTTTTCTCCAATGATTTTTGCACTTATTTCATTTTCTAAAATGCTGTACTTGTTCATTATTCTGTATGTTTTTATCAAGAAATTTAAATACAAAATTAGATATTCAAAATATTAAATTTTTATTTCTTGAAAATCTAAAGGGCAAAACAGAGTTATTAATAGTAAAAAATCTTTAGTAAAAAATCTTTAACCATTAAAAGTGGACTAAATGTTCCATAATATACACATACTTCCTTTTCTTTTTTTGAAAGACTCATTTATCAGAAACTGAATCATTTATCAGAAACAGAAAAGAGAAGGTATCAGAAGATTGTATTCTGAAGGCATTTTTAATTTGTCAAATCATTTTCCCAAAATAGTCATTCGTTTCAGTAGATACTTCCACAGGAATTCCCAATAAATATACAAATTACCTTTCAAAAACTAGATACCTGTCTTGTTAGTTGTTATAGAGATTGTTTCAGTAACTCCCCTTATGTAGCTGCTGAAGAGAGTCAAGTATCTTTAACAGCATACAGAGGATGAGACAGAACTTTAATGAGGAACCCGCTTTAGACTAGTGATCCTTAAAATGACTTCAGCTGAATCATACCTTTGTTCAAATAGATTTTGTCAGTGAACTATGTGCCTGAACTTTTCTCCATGTTTCACAGTTAGTGCTTCTATTCAGTACTGACAGTTCAGACCTGTCTTAAGATTGTCCAAGGACCTGTTCTTCAGCAAAATAACCAAAGGATAAATGCATCTTCAAAAAGTGGAATAACTAGATTGCTATCTTGCATAATACTTGCTGCTCATGATCTAGCTGAAAGAGCTTCATCGTTTCATTTGAAGCCAGTCTTTTATGCAGAGAGGAAAACGAACACTAAGGACAAACTGAGATCAAAGAAAAGGAACCATGGAATCATTCAGATGCAACATAAGGCTCATGAAGTTTCTCAACTACTAATGGCAGGTACTCAAAGAATGTACCATATAAATGATGATCCTATACTTTTCAAATTTCAAATATTTTCCTCATAACATGAGCTACTATGATACATACATATGGAATACAGCCTACTACCATAGGAAGAATATTTAGGATAACTCTTAAGACATTTATATGAGAGAAGAGAAGGCTGTATTTTCTATGCTCCCTGGGTGTCTTCTGTGTTATCTTCAGTGGTAGTCTGACCATAAAAAGTCCATCTGTTTTTCAAAACTGTAGTGATACTAACTGGGCATCTAAAGAAAGACATCTGTATTTTAAAACATCTACTATTGATCTGATACACTTTCTGGAATTAGTCAGATTTTCAGAGGAGAGGGACTGAATCACTCGCTAAATGAATCCCCACTCCAATGCCTTGCATTTTCGCGATCTGTAGTTCTGGCTAAAGTTTGATTAACTGCGTGTACATTTTGGCTCAATGCAGAAACTTTCATTCCCCAAAAAAGAAACTGAAGTGAACAATGTTTTATTGGCAACATGGACATAGTGGGTTTTAATCACTTTATATCAAGGATTTGATACATAAGCAACTATTAGCACATGGTACCCTATAGCCCCATTTTGTTCGAACTTGGCATTTTCTTTTCCTCAGGCAAACATACAGTATACATGAGCATTTTGATAAAAGTTGCACGAAAGGGCTAGAGATGAGAAGCCGTCCTTTTTTCACGCCAGAAGAACATTCTGTCTTTAGATGCAGTAAATGCAACACCTGAAATCTTAGCATGGATGGAAGCAAACATATGCAAGCCTAGAGCTTAATGTTAATATCAGTCCTAATTGTCAAATCAACATACAACAACGAGTTGATGTTGGAGGATATGGGACACAAATAGGCCTTGGGCTGCCCTTAGGATGACTCCTGGTGCCTGCACATGCCCAGTCGTGCCAAGTGGCACGACTGGGCAGATTGCAGAGCACTGGGTGGTTCATCACATGTAAGATGGAACATTCTGGCAGCCCAAGGGTGGGGGCTAGGCGCTCCCGAAGGTGGGGGCCGGGGTGAGTTGCCCCGGGCAATCCGCTGTGCCACCTGGGAGCGCCACCTATGGGAGCGCGGTGGCTCCTCCCATTGTCCCGCCTCCCCTAGTTCATATAAAAGTTAATGTCTCCCTTAATAAAGTTGGCAGTTGACCTTAATCTCTGTGAGATTGTTTTGTCAGCCGTCCCCGGGGTCCGACCCGGCAGTTGGGCTCGCTACCCTCTGCCGGGGCCTCGCGGCACACCGCATCAGGGTGCCAGCGTTAAGGCTGCTAAGAGACCCCGGAGTGGAGCCTACCCCACACTGGGAGGTCGCAAGCCAGTGAAGGTAGCCGGGGAAGAGGCGACTCCCGGGAGCGACACCACCCCTCGGTCAGCTGCCCGGGAGGAAGAGGCACCGCCCCAGGGAGGGTAAGAGAGCCGGTCCACGGGGGTGAAGATCACGTCAGTGCGGGGAAGGGGGACGGCGCGCTGTTGAGGCTTTGCGGCGGGGCAGGGCGCGGCGTGGCCAGAGATGTTCCCCACCCCGGTCGGTGAGTCCCCGCTCGGGCTGGCCCTGAGCGGGCGGGCTGCCTTTTAATTATTGGTATGTTTACAATGATAGACCAAATTATCTAATTATTACAGAGAAGCCTATTTAGTTACACAAATAAGAGTTCTGTATATAAACTTCTTAGTAGGGACCATTTCTTCAACATTATGTACACTATATCCCTCCAGCTCTCCTTTGGGCCCCAAGATTAACAAACTCTCTTCCTGAAGTAGATACGATGCAGACAATGAATTAGTTATCTGAACTGGAAGTCAAGATACAATGTGATATTAATTTCAAGATCTGAGATTACATTTTACCAGTTAATTAGAAAGATATATAGATTTTGCCTAGTAACAACAGTAAAACTAAACAGAAAACAAAACCAAAGTTGTTCTGGTGTGTGATTTGCCACTGTAGTAATTCAGCTTCCTATTTTTCAGCTTTCCTAGTTCATTTCTGTATTGTTTTTGTATTTCATTTTGTTTTACAAATATTCATATTTGTATTTCATTCACTATCAGTGAGTCTGCAACTAAACTCAACTAAAGCTCTAGAGAGTAGGATTTAAATCTAGAATACATTTGATGAAGATGCAGCCCTATTTAAGAGTCAATAATGAGGGGATGAGGGGATTGATATTTACACCTTGGGAAAGGTCCTAAGTTTTATTCCTTACATTAACTTTCCAACAAAAACAATGAAGTGCCATGCTGTGGAGCTCCTTCCTTTGAGATATGGCAGAAGCAAGCTTCTGTTCACAAAAGTTGAAGAGAAAGTCAAAGAAGTTCCTGGAAAAAAAAATATTTCAAGGACTATTAAATACAATGTCACAAACGCTAGATGAGAGAGACTCTGAGGCTGTTAAACTTCAGCCTTGTGCTTGTTCCTTTTCTCTTACCCTTCCTTACACCTCTATTACTGGATATCATTTTGCCTGGTATGGTTTGGCTGTTATTTCATGCTCTTATAAAGATAAAGAATTGTGAGTTTAGCCAATATGAAAGTGAGGTAGAAAAATCATGGCTTAGTTAAAATAAAATATTGCAGCTTATTTAAATGAACATTTCAAGATACCTTTTCAGGATACAATCCATTCTATTAGGTAAAAAGAACAGCTACTTTAATATGAGAGGAAAATAATTAAAAAAACAACTCTGATGACAAGGCTACATTAATATACAAAGAAGTGATAACATGATCAAGAGAGTTAGTTGATGGCTTTTTATTTCCTATGTACAGTACTGTTCACAATACAGCAAGGTTCATCTTAACATAAATATTTGATTTATTATAAATTGTTTCTATTTAGTCATAGGTTATGTTTGCAGATCCTGCTTTTCTAAGCAATACTGAGCAATGGCTCAAAAATTCTTGTTTACTTTTGTTTTGTCAGTTTGCAGGACACTGGGACAGTTATTTTGGTAGGCAGAATGTGTTTAAGAAATGTGTTTCATTTGTGTCAGGTGATTGGCTATTGTGGGTGGACGTCCCAGCGAGGGGCGTCATTCCGCCAACGGAGCCCTCAGGCCTTACGACGCTAAGGCCTGCCATGCGCGTGTTCTAGCCCCCGGGTCGCCGTGAAGCTCCGCTCCGTGGTTCCCCGCTACGCAGGCAGGGAGCCTCCACTCACCCTCTGGGCCGACGTCTGCTGAGGGAGGAGCGGCATGGGATGTTATCCCGGCCCAGGTCCCGCCTCCGGTTAGGAAGAGGTAGTTGAGCAGGCCACCCAGATAAAAGGGCGTTCCCACCACAAAGGGTGGCCTAGCGGATGGTCAACAAAAACGATTCCACAGGAATCAAGATCAACTGCCAACTTTATTCAGGAAGAACATAAACTTATATAGGACAGGTAAAGGGGAGGAGAAGAGGGAGGAGCAATATATGGGATTGGTAAAATGCTAATCCCTGGACCCCTGTGGTTGGCGGAGCCCCGTAGGTGGGCAGTCAGTAAACTAGGGCAGATTGCTCTGGCCCCCACCTTTGAGCTTCTGGAGCCTTCTGATTACCTGTGATGAGTTGCTCAGTCAGGCTGGCAGGTCTGACTCCAAGCCGGGGTCACAGAAGGGACAGTGGTACCCCCCTGTACATCCATATTCATTGATCATCCATATAATGTTCTTCATAAGCTTCACCACAGCCCAAACCCACATCTCCCTACAGGCTATGATACTCAATAAATTATGAGAGAACTCTTTGGTTCAAATGACTCTCAAAATGCAGAAAACAATTCCGTGTCATCAACTTCATATGCTTTACTCTCTTTGTTCTCTTTTCCAGTATAACAAATCAGGGGACACAAAAATTTCCTGATAATAATTTCATTAAGGAAAAAAAATCTAAATAAAGAGAGGATTATATGCAGTCTTTGAACATGGAAATTGATTCAGATTAACTCAGAAGCAGTAGCAGAAGTACTGTTTCATTCAGCTTACTGGACCAATGGCGGCAACTTAGTGAATAAGTCACACCGTCTATACTTGTGTGTCTTGTCAAGACTGTTAGTATGAAGCCATTTTTTCAAGTGTAATGATATTACATTCAATTTCAATGGTTTTGTATTAATTGACAAAGTCAAATGTTACAACCTTTTGTTTGTTTATTTTCCCCAGTGATGGTATATGTTCATTGGTGGTATATGTTCATTGCCTTTCATTGCAAGGGCAATAGATTTCTAAAACTATGAAATTCTGAAATTGGCTCTGTCGTCTTTATACTCTCACATTTGAAAGTTAAAAAAAAAGAAAGGTCTATTCTGCTTTTTCTTAAAATCCCAACTAGGGAAGGATAGCCAAAACCTAGAAATGAACTCATTGTAACTATACCTTTGTCAAAACAAATAAGAAATATTTAAAATTTTAAGATATAATTATCACATGTCCAGTTCTTTTTTGCTTCCTTTATTTTCAAGACAATTGCCTGATAAAGCTTTTTTCTTCACTGTTTTAACTAGGATCTGACCATTTCTCTTTCTCTAGCAAAGAAAAATTATGACAGTTTATTTACTCAGTGCTGACCACAAAGACAGTCTCTAAAAATGCAGAAAAAAAAGGTAAAGGAATTATTTAAATATACTATCATAAAAGTCCTCCAGTAGCACTGATGTGGGCCCTTTCATTTAGTTTTCTTAGATTGCAGATAAAGTTTAAGGTCTATAATTTAAAGATTCATTAAAAATGCAACTCACCCAAAGTCTTATGCCTATTTAGCATAGTTCAGGAGGAATAAAATTGTGTCAGATATGTCTGAGATAGTGCCAGCAAAACAATGTAAAATGAAGCCATTCGAGTTAAAGGCAATTCTAGGCCTTAAGTAAAATTTCATAGCTTCTGGAGCATCTGCTCTCTTTTCCAGTCCTCTTCCAAAAGAGTCAGTGCTTTGGGATAAAATCAGATGGGGATTAATTGTTACTTATCTGAGGAAAAGGCCCAAAGGAAACAGAAACTCTGCAGTACTTTGTGTTTCCTGATGATTCCCTTGCTGCACTGCAAGGTATAGAGCCTAGTACTTCATAAAACTCTTATAAGGATTGGCTTCTTGACAGATTTGCAAGTATGGCTAATAAAGTACATTTACATAAATTTACCCAAAGGGGTTTAAGAAATAATCCCTTATGAAGATATCTGGTTCCCATGTTAAAGAAAAATGATTCTAGCAGGACCAAGCAATTTCCCTTCAAGGTACCAAAAAGGTATCAAAAAGATATTAAAAAAAGAAATTTGTGAGGATGTGTGCGAGAAAAGAAGGACAACAAATATCTATCCAGTCCATCAGTCCTGTCAAAATGGGATGATATGGATGCTATTTAAAAGGTGTTAGTATATGAAAACCTGTTTGTTTTCACTAGTTTATGAATTAGCATGATAATATATATTCTGTCATCTTGCAACTACTTGTTGATGCATTTTAACAGAAAAAGAGCATAAGATTAGTGTTCAAGATAGTGCTTGAAAGGGTTAATTATACACAAAAAGATCAATTTATTCAAAAAGAAAGATAGTTTCCATTCCAAGATAAAAGTGTGAGAGTGTATTTTCTCTTAAGTAATAAAAAGTACTGAAGTAAAGATCTTTGGATATGCTTACACAGATGAAAGATGGCCCTTGGATCCATCTCCAAGGGTCACATTAGAGTTACTTTTTAATTAGTACATTATGATACTATGTACAAATTCTGTAATCAGGGATCTCAAAATAGTTTCTAAACATCTATCGGTAGCATAAGAACAGTTTTGAGCACCAGGCCAAGGTACATCCATCTTAGCCTCAGAACCACCAAAATGCAAGAAACAGTATTTGGAGCATTTAAACCCCTTAAAAAGATTGATTTTTCAGATGTGATATAAGCTTGCCTAACTCTTTTGAACTCTGTGATGCAGTGTCAGCCTCATTTCTTATGAAATATTTCAACATTTAGGACACTTACCCAAAAAGTAAATAAAATGTATGCATTCTTGTCTTCTCTCACTCTCAACTGATTTGAAATAACAGCTTCATTCTCCCAAAAATGTATACTAAATACTAGCCTGCTGGGTGTTATAAGAGAATATATTCTGCCCTGACCTAGATTGTAAGTGACTGTGCAAACTCTACAAGGTCGGAACAAAACCAGTCAGTACCAAAATCGGGCTTGCTTAGAGCTTCAGTCAGAAATGATGCAGGGACAGAGTGCCCCCTAGGCAAGTTTGCTAATGATACCAAACTGGGAGGAGTAGCTGATACCCCAGAGGGCTGCACTGCCATTCAGAAGGACCTGGACTGACTGGACAACTGGGCCGTGACAAACCTCATTGAGGCAACGCACGGGTCGGTCGTGTTCACAAACCACGCCGCCCCTCCGCGACGTCCTCCACCACGCGCGTCTTCCCAGGGGCCTCCCGCTTTGTAGGATCACCAGGTCAGGGTAGCGGCACTCACCCGGTTCCCGGAGCTGGTGACCGCCGAGAGAGAAGCGGCGAAGGATGACACCCCGGCTTCCGGTAGTTCAGTCCCTCTCAGGATCAGGAAGGGCGGTGATGGGTCAGTCGCCCAGATGGGAGACCGGCCAGACCATTGAATAAACTACTCGATACAAGTAAGGGTCAACGGCCAACTTGATTTTGGAAGAACACAAACTTATATAAGCTCGGGTAAGGGAGGAGAAAAACACGATTGGAGGTATGCTAATCACAGGGGCCCCGTGGATGGTCAGACCCGGTGGGTAGGCGAACCTGGGGCCGAGGCAGATTGCTCCGGCCCCTACCCTCTGGATTCTGGAGCCTTCCTATTACATGTCATGAGTGGCTCAGTCAGGCCTACTAGCCTGACTGAGCATGCTCCGACCATGGGTTCACCCAGGGGTCAGGGATACCCGCCCTGTACATCTCACCTATGAGGTTGTACAAAAGGATGCTCTTAATTATACCTATTAGAAACCCCCAATCGCATCCTCCTACACCTCATGAAGTTCAACAAGGCCAAGGGCAAGGTCCTGCACCTGGGGAGGAATAACCCCAGGCACCAGTACAGGCTAGAGACTGAGCAGCTCTGCAGAGAGGGACCTGGGCATCATGGTGGATGACAAGTTGACCATGAGGCAGCAGTGTGCCCATGTGGCCAAGAAAGCCAATGGGATCCTGGGTGCATTAAGAGTTTCTAGCAGGTCGAGGGAGGTGATCCTGCCCCTCTACTCAGCCTTGGTGAGGCCACATCTGGTGTATTGTGTCCAGTTCTGGGTCTCTGTGTACAAGAGGGATGTAGAGCTGCTGGAGAGAGTCACAAGGATGATCAAGGGCCTGGAACATCTGTCCTGTGAGGAGAGACTGAGAGCTGGGCCTGTTCAGCCTGAAGAAAAGAAGCCTGAGTGGGGATCTGATCAATGTATATATAAATACCTTAAGGGAGGGAGCAAGGAGGATGGGGCCAGCATCGTTTCAGTGGTGGCCACCAATAGGACAAGAGGAAATGGACACAAACAGAAGCATCAAAAGGTGCATAGGAACTTAAGGAAAAATCCTTTGCAGTGAGAGGGATAGAGCATTGGACAGCTTGCCAAGAGAGGTGGTGGAATCTTATTCTCTGGACATCTTCAAAACCCACTTGGATGCAGTCCTCTGCCATATGGTGACTCTGCATGTGCAGGTGAGTTGGACTTGGTCTCTAGAGGTCCCTTCCAACCTTAACGATTCTGTGATTCTATGAAATAAGGCATTGTCAAGGAGGATAGCAGCTATGGCTCCATCACTAAGCTTTTTTAATCAATGACACACTACGATATTTAAACACTCCAATAAACAAAGCCTTAAAATTGACCATTCATGGGTAGAGTGAATTAATATGAATCAGCCATTCATATTGCGATCTTCTCTACTGGATCACTACATTTTGCCCATCTAGGGTGTCCAACAGCTCAGTATGAAGAGATAGAAAATAAATAACTATATTTACAGAAGATAATGTAAATACTTTATAAGTCAGGAAATATTATTTAGATCTTGTAAAAATCCTGATTCAGCAAAATAAGCATATGTCTGATTAATTTAACCTCATTATTGCCATCCATGAAAGTATTCATTTGTTTAATGAATTTGTTGGTCCATGTTAGGTCTAATTGAATCAAGTTACTTATTCATATGTGTTTTAATTAACCAACTATTCCTTTTCTGACCCTTTATCAATAAAAATCTTTACAAGATCTTCATTAATGTCCAATTGCCAAAACTGTTCGTGACTTTTATTTCTTACTGATGAGTACAACAGATACTGGTGGGAAAATAGCAGGGCAAGATTTGCTCAGTCAATAACTCAGAAAAAAAATAATAAAGATTTTACATAGCTTATCTGTGGTCCTCTTTTTTGGGAGAGTGTTTTATTTTGTTTCATTTGTTTTAAGAGTTATTGACTGAGCAAATCTTGCCCTGCTATTTTCCCACCAGTATCTGTTGTAGCCCACCTGATTTTCTCTAACTTCTGGTGATATTAATTCACTCACCAATTTGGTAGTTTTCTCCCTCTTAAGTATTAACATATTTCTCCAGTAGTAGTCTTTTTTTTTTTTTTTTTTTTTTTTTTTTTCTTGCTTTACCACTTATTTGTAACCCTTAACTGCTCAGCTGGTACATTTTGAATTTCTGCTGTTACTTTTATTATTATCTTTTTGATGAATTTATCACAAAGACTTGGAAAAGATGACAGACATTCATCCGTTAGATGACACCAGCTTCACATGGAAAGTTTAAGAAAAGGGAAAACACTTCCTTAAATCTACCAGGCTCCAAATTAAAACAAACAAAAAAAACCACCCTGAACAATGTGGCACTCAGCAGGCATTGGCACTTCTTTAGCCAGATACTCCACATTTTGCATGTGCGGTCTTACAGGATGGGAGGCAGGCAGAAGATCTGCACTTCACCAAGCACTGGTTGCTGATTCTAAAAAGTCTTTGTTTGTTTGTTTACCCTCCTTTAGTTAGAGTTTAGACAATTATTTTAGAAGTAAAACTTACATTATAAACCCTTAAATTTGGGATGAATTTCACCATAATATTACCTCAGATTCCGTCACATAGGATCATCTTCCTGTGAACAAGCTGTGAACAGCTGTTTACTTACAAAGCAAGCAAACAAACAAGGAAAAAAAAATCCATAAGCACAGCTTAAACATATGTTCTATTTTATTTAGCTTCATGTTCTTAGTATGTTGCCTATTCCAAGTGATCAGCTTTGCCAAATACCTAATCCAAGATCCACATGTGCATATAACTCGATTTAAAGCATTTGTCCTGGTATATAGAAATTCCATTCTGCATTTCCGGTGTCCCAGACAGGGGAAAACAAGGAATGGAAAATGAAATTCAAAAGTTATGATCCACATCACTGCATATCTTCATATGAATTAATAGATATGTACAGGAATGACCTTTAAAGATCCCACTGATTAATATTGTTTTCTAATTTCCAATATGGACCACTTCCTCCGCTGTCTACTCTATATTAAGATGTACATTGGAAAGGACAGGACACACCCTGGCACTGAGCTCAGACCTCGTTCAAGGCAGTGTGCTTCAAGTAATCACAAACAGTCTCTAAAAAACATTTGCAGGGGAGGAAAAGTTTAAAAATAATTGTTTGGTAATAAGTTTCAGCTGAGTTAAATTCATGCAGTAGAATCTAAGCAAGTGCGATAATGAAATACAGTAAGAAAAAAATGCTCTGGGGCATATACTTAGTGGAAAAATGCCAGCAGAAAATCCTTGTCAGAAAAGCTGTGTTTTTCTCGGCTTTCAATAATGTTTTTTCACTTTGGCTTTTTTCTCTTTACCCAGCGACAATGACAGCATTCTTGCCAAATCCATCTACTGCCTCTTTAGATTGTGATTTTTGTCATCAGATAACTCATTTCAAAACCATCTACATATCAGATAATTTTAGTATCAGGAAAAGATATGATATGAAAATATTTCAGGACCTTCCTACTCTCAGGACCTATTTTGGAGTCCTAATTTTACATCAGATTATATGATTATTCAATTTTTTATGTTTTTTCATTAAAAAAAAGAAAACATTTAATTGAAGCGTTTCTACCTGTACTCTTTACACTGAGATATTTTCCTACTTTCATGGAAATAATTGACTTGCCAGAAATATATGTCAATGGCATAAATCCAATTAGTCCTTAATGTTTTAAGAATAAGAAAACATTCCAAACTAAACCATGTTGTTGGTCTGATTACTTGCCACTGAGCCTGTAGTTATAATTGCCTTCTTTTAAGATCTCATGAAGAAGCTCCTGTATGCATAAGTGAGAATAGGTGGTGGAAGATCAAGGAGATGTAATCAAAACATGTATATAAATATATAAAACATTATATAAATGTATAAAAAAACTATAAACACCCAAAATGAGAACAATGCATTCTGATCATGCTTATGATTTTAAGGATGAAAAACATACCATGAAAAGAGGCAGAAATTCCAGGCTAAACCTGTGGATAGATTCTAACTGTTAAAATGACAATGAGAAAGCAAATCTTTGTTGATATATTGTCTGTGTTAAGTGAACTCTGAATAAAAGGAGGCACAACTGTTATTTCTCTAGAATTCAAGGAAGTAGATTTTAATGTGTTTAAAGTCTTTGTAAACAAACAACACCCTTTATTTTTAATTTTGATCTTGAACGATAGTAATACTATAGTGAGAACTCAAGTAAAAGAGAAAAGAAGAAGAGGGAAAGAGGGAAGGCAAAAATCCTAAAGGATACTGAAATATTAGAGGATTTTAAACTGAGATCTACTTTTTACTGGAATTCATTACTGCAATATTTAATCAGTTATCTCTTAGATTTTTTTGATTAGGTCATGAATTATGGTGTTACTCAGTTCAAAGGATTTATAAAAGCCTCTACCCAAATTCTTCCCGTTTTGTTTATGTTATGTTTGAATGTAATTAATTTTCTCCCTTGTAAAAAGCCAATTCAATTCCTTCTCTTCAGTAGAAACTTTTTTGTGAATTCTGTGATGCAGTAATGTGAGTTCACTGGGCATGATTGGGGCCACTAAGAGCCCTATTAGCATGTTACCAGGTGCTATGACACAATAATATAAGATTTATGAAGGGGTTGTATTTAAAGGAAACATAAAAGTTTTTTTTTTATGTCAGGATTATTTCTACCTATTTTTTAATAAGATAAACATAATATTATTTTTAAATAACAAAATAATAAATAAGACAGAAAATTGATCCAGTTTCCTTGCTAGTGTATCTTCTGAAAGGGAGCAAAATTATCTATTTCTCTTTTGCTTCCTTAGTTATTGCATTCAAGATGCAGTGAAAAATTCTTTGCATTGTTGAATAGGTGTTTGTCTTTATTCCCAAGGAAAAATAAATCTTTCATAAATGATTAGCAAACACTATTGTTTTCAGAGGCCCACATTATTTCTGATTTTGAAGCATATGTGTCACATTTTGATGCATCTTGTCAGGTTTAATCAGTCAAGCTGATACATGTGAGACATGATCCAATTTCATATGATCAGAATTACTTCATTTGACATACCAGCATGTGACACTTAAGGTCAAAATAAAAGCAACAACAAACAAACAGAAACTTTTACAATATAAAATGATTTTAAGAAAAACACTAACTTTTAAAAAGTCAGTTAAGGCATTTGTGTTCAGATATCAAATGCTGTTGCATTTGAACTATTTTAACTATTGCGGTGCTTTGATGGCCACATTAGAATTGCTGTTTGTAGAAACATACTCAGTAGCGTAAGTTAAAACAGACAGGGAACATCGAGGCTCTAAGCACATTGGTTTTGTGTTGTGACTACAGTCATAAAAACTAATGAGAAACCTGAGAAAGAGAATGTCTCCTCTGTGAGAAGGTGGGGAGTGAAAGTACTGAAGTGTACAGGAGTTGCTCTTGTTATTCCAAAAACATCCTCTCTCCTTACATATAATTTTTATGAAAACATGGATTGAATGAAAAATGTAGAATTGATTTATTCTCATAAAAAGGGAAAAAAAACCCAAAACATAACTATGTAATGCTTTTTACTGCATTTGGTTTTAGTGATATGGTTTCTATTAATAGGTAGAAATAACACATGCAAAATAGATTGGCAGACAGAATAGCTTATGACTTCACATAGCTCAAAATGGAAGCAATGTGGCATTGCTCTCTTAACTCTTTTAAGAACATGATGTCAGTAACTTCAAAGTTTTTTGGCTGTAGCTTTGTAATATTAAAACACAACAGAATTATTGAAAAATAAAAATTAATCTTTTAAAACCGCAGACTATAAAACTGAAGTAAAGTGGAGAAGGGGAAATATAATTTGCTCTTTACACAGTACAAATACGTCTTTACTCTGTGTGAGCCTCAGGATAAATTTATTTTCAAACACTGCTGAGGGTTTTGGGGTTTTTTTGTTTTGTTTTGTTTTCTTTTCTTTTTGGTATTAATTTACCTCTTTGGAACTTGATTTATGCCAAGCAAATTAACACACTTGAGGAGATAAAATTGAAGAAAACAAACAAAGAAGGAAAACTGCTGGGAGTACAACAGATTTCAAAGGTGTCTTTTCTTCATGTGTGTGTGAATTCACATGAATTCACGTGAATATTTTCCTCTGAATGAATTTACAGTTATTATTGCCCATCTGCTGCATTGCAGATCTACACTTTCACACTCAGGTATGATATGCAAAACTAAAGAGTTGTTTTCCTTAAAAAGTTTCTGAAAAGCGCCATGCCTCAGATTTCCATTGATGTGTTTTTACAGAGTTTTGTCTAAGATTGGAACTGACTCTGTGTGCTGTAGAGAGATCCGAACACTTGTTGTACTTGAAATAACCCTCATTGGAAGTCTGAGCTATCCTGCTATTTTGCATATTTATACTGTGGCCGAAAAGTAGATATAATGAAATAAGAAATTTACCAATGAGAAATGAGTCTTTTCTAGAATAAAACTGATTTTTTTTTTTTTCCCCCAGTTCTGAGGCTAGCAATTTGAACAAGTGACATACTGAAGGTACTTAGAAGAGTACTACATAAGGAGCTCTGTCCACAAGCAGCTCTTAACGAATACTCCTGGGAGACTAGTCACTTAACGATCTGGTGGATAGATCTGTAGATAGGGAAAATATGTCTTATACCATAAAAAGATTCTAAGGGAGAAAACAAAACAAAACACTATTTTATTAGTTTTTTCATTTATCCTAGAACTCCACCAGGGCGGTGATAACTACAGTTATTTGTTAATGACATGGGAAATACATAAATGGGAATAAATGGGGACTATTTCTTTGCCCATTGGCCAACATTTTGTCCTTGAAAAATTAAAAAGATGTGAAAGGATCATCCTGTGATAGCTGCACATTTGTAAGAGTGATCATTACTCTGAGGAAGAAAAAGCTCAAGGTTAAACACTTACACATTTAGCAATGGAGACTTACTTCTGGAAAGAGGGAACAAAACATTGAAGAAAGCCACCCACTTCCTTCAGAATTAGCAACACTAGTTGTGCAACTATAGACTGAAAATATTCATGTTATGAGGATTTAATTAATTAAGGATCTTCAAGATTCATTTAAATATGTATATACGTATAATGTATTATATGTATATGTGTAATATACATTATATTTATAAAAATATATACAATATATGACAATATCTAACATACGTTAAGCGTTATATTGTTGTAAAATAAGTATATAATTATTAATTTATTAAATAAATTAAATAATGTCATCCCACTTTATATTTAGGAAGATAAAGCAGTAATCTCTCCTTGAAAATTAATGGGTAAAAGTAAAAAATCTACAATAACCATGCAAGCATGTAGGGATGCACCTGAAGAACTGGACTTGCTAGAAGTGATTTTGTCAAGGCTACATTACTATTAGCCAATGACTTGTGATAGAAAAACTATTATTATTAACAAATACTAATATATATATATAAATACATTTTTTAAAGTAGTTAAACATTTTCTTTCAAAATATGATACTAAATTTAAATTTATTTTATAACATATCATATTCCTTATTCCTCCAAAAATTTTAAAAAGCAATTAACATATTATTACTGCCGTATTTGCAAAATATAATCCTGAAATAATAAGTTATACAGTTTCTTGGCTGTCAAAAGGATAAACTCTGCAGATTGATATATTGTTTCCTAGATACTTACATATCATAAGGAAACAGGTTTATAGAGTGAGATAGGCATTTTCATATTTATAAAATATGAATTTACATGAAATAGGAAAAAATAATTTGATTTATACTTCTGGAATAATCAAATCTGCTTCTGTTAAAGGCTGGTTGAGGTTATAAGGCTTGATTTTTATATCCTGCTAGCTGAGGTCATTTCTGCAACCTGATGACGGTGTTTTTACCAACGCAGTCTGAAACAAATTGAGGTCAGTGTACATTTTCTCACAGCCTTGCTCTCAGATTTCTTCCATGAACTGCAGAAGGTTTCAATTTACTGAAGCACTGAAGTAGGTAAGATCCAATCAAAGTAAAAGCAGAATCAATAAATGCTAACCTCGGAGGGCTAAACAGTAGTGACATCAGTCAGGGGAAAAGTTGTTTGTGGAGCCAAAAGGCCATTGTCCTGTACCAATACGAAAATGAAAATGCAGCTATGTTTTTGTAAGACTTGTATACTGAGATGTATTTAACATGTCTGACAATCAACAAGATGGATTTTCTACTTAGGATAGGAATGTGTACGTGTATTTGAGTGAAAATTAAGACATTTAGGCAAGCCATGGAAGTCAGTTGGAGACCAATCCAATCACATCCGTACAACATTTTCCATTGCTTTAATCTCTTGATATTAATAGCTGAGGGAGGCAAATAGCACATTTTTAAAATGCTGTAGATCAATAAAACATACATAACACCCACATAAATACATATGTATTTAATCGGCAGTGTGAGTTTTATAGTAAGATGTGCATTTATAAAACTCCTTTGTCTCTGTTTTCCTTTCTTTTTTATTTGGTAAGCAAAATTACTGTATGAAATTGTGTATTATTATTCAGAAAAAAATAATTTCTTTTTTGGGGGCAGCATTATGCTGTATAGGTTATATGATTTGAGAGGAAAAATGTGCAATCAGCAATTATATGTCATATGTGCATATGTGCATACTTTTAAGCTTTTTTAAAGAGAAAAATGTAAATTTTTAGCTCATTATCAATAAAATTGCATGATGTTCATGTAGATCTGTTGTGTCAGCATTCATACACATTCTTTTCCCACCTCTCAGAAATTTTACAAGTCAGTATGAACTGTGATTTGACTTTCCCTTTCCATCAATTATAAGAAAAATATTTTGTGTTTTCTGACAGGTTTTATCAGGCTTTATTTGGAGCCTATATTTCGGTACGGATCAAATTCCTTTTAAAAACTAGCTTCTGACCATATAATTGTCAAGAGTTTGGAACAATATCATAGTCAGTAGTATTTCTTCGGAGAAGAAAATAAAATCAGCGTATTTCCCTGTATTCTCTCTCAGCTGGAATGTATTGTTTCAGTTAATCTGGTTAACTAATTCAGAATCAGGCATATAGAAATCTTTGATACATTATAAAAAATAAATCAGCAACTCTACTGAGAATACACCATTAAGTATTTGTATGGGTAAACATCTTTACAAGAAATGTGGAAATATTCCTCTCTGCTATCAGCAACAATGTAATTGTGGAAAGCAGCTGGGAGAATATCTGTTAGAATATCATCAGACTGAAGACATTATAATAGTGGTCCATGACAATTTAAAGCAGAAATACCATCTGAACAAACTGTCTTTTTTCTTCTTGGCAGGTAGCTAAAACATGAGAATAAAGTTCATAAACCAGAGTTGCGTGTGCAGGTGTGTATATACACATATGATACCCACACATATATATGATACACACACATATATATATATAAATCAGTATAAATAAATCAAAGATACATTTCTTAATAAATCAAATATTCTTTCCAGCTCAGGGCATCTGAAACTTTTTTTTAGTAGTGTTGATCATAAAATCATATAAATAGGAGGCTACTATGGATTCTAAAAGGTCACAAAGTTAATCTACCTTTACTAAGGTAGGATTAAACACAGCTTGACTATAGATATGGCCAGAGATAAATGTCTAGCCTATTCTTAAATAATTCTTAATTCTTAATTAATAATTCTTAATATATTCACATAATTTACTGCCTTTATTATGAAGAAGATTTTTCCTAATATCTTTGCATTTTTTTTTAAACTCACAAAACCATGGCACAAAACAAAATCGGTGCCTGTGCCTTTTTCTCCCAATGTGTATTTTCATATTCTCCTATCATTTTTATTTCTCTTTTGCTCTCTCTTATTTTGACTGTAACTTCCTTCAAAAGCAGATCCAAACTGAGCCTGAAATTTATGATCAAGAAATGATAACCTACACCTAAACAGAGTTTCCTAAATGACATTTGCATGACATTTGCTTTTTTTTAAATTAAGAACATCACTTTTTTTTTCTATTTTTCTTTTTCTCAATGGTTGATTATGGATCAATGTGGGCCTCTAACTCTTTTGAGCAGCAATGTTGCTAATCCATTTATAATGCATTTTATGCTACTAAAATTAACATAATTCAAGTGTAACATTCTACTATTATCAATTGTTTTTTTTTCTTCCTGATTTCAACTCTCTTTTTAATTAAAATATCTGACCTTCTATTTTGCTTGTAGCTCATCTAACTTGTTGGTCACATCCACAATGTTTAGAATTCAGGCTTAAACTAAAAACCTTGCACACAATTCAATTAAAAAATTGACAGCTCTTCATTCCGTACAACTTTTAGTCGGTTGTATACCCATCTCTGAGGATTTCATCTGGGAATATGTCTCTGCTTTGATTTTGAAAATGTCACGTAAATACTAAAACTTTTTGAAAAGACACACATCATTATTTCCATTGTTTCAACATTAGCCACTGGGCCAGTTCTCTTGTCAATGAATGGTTGATAATTATGTCCTAATTTGTTAATGAGACTCAAACTCTTCATAATAACCTTTTGTGCACCAATGATTAATATAAAAGGCACAGCAGGTAAAGACCAATGCTTTTACACTAATAACTCTTGCTTCACATGATTTGCCTTTCACTTGTCACTGTCAGTTAAATATTGATAACTTCCAGCAGCAGTGTACAGACTGTTAATATTACAAGTAGAAAACAGACAGCTAGCTCTGAATAGCTCTGGTGAACTATTTTTACATGCTAAAACTCTACTCTTTTTTTTTTAAGCTGTTCTGGCTTCCTGAAGTTTTGTGTTAGGAATTCACAAAGGCAGAGTGTAATTGATGTTTGTACTGTGCATATAAATTGTGGTGGCTATGTTAGACATGTTTATCCAATTCTATATATGAAAATGTGCTGTGGACTGAAAATAAGTGCGTCAAATTACCACACAAAAATGGAAATGACCTAATAGAATTTACATTGCGGTATTTTTTGTTAACCCTGCTTGCACATTTTACTACATCTACAAAGATGATAGCATTCAGAAGTCAAAAACACTGAATGTTCTTTCAGAAATGCACAAACAGGTTTCTTTCTACTCTTCTTTTGTCTCTCCCTCTGTCTCTCTCCCTATTTATATATAAACATAAAACCCTTTTTTTTTTTTAAAGAAAAAAAAAGCTACAGTAATAATTACTACAAAACCCTGAATTCATTTTTAAGGAAAAATAGGAATGATCGATGCTAAAAATCCTTGGAAGGTCAGCATACAAATGAGTTAAGGCAATATTGGTTCCAAAAATGTAAAATAATTAGATTCACTCGATCATCATTTGTTAACATACTTACACAATGGATATGAAAACAACAATTAATGTTTACTTTCCCAAAATCACTTCAGTTACCAACATTGGCAATAGCATACAATAAGCACTGATTTCAGATATTATACGATTTGTCCTGTAGTATCTCAGTCTCCAAGGTTAGGAGCTAAATCAGAATTACATCCCATTTAAAATATATAAAAGTTTGTATAAGCTCACACTCTGCATATTTAATATAGGCTATTTTTGTTTTGAAATACTATTTCAAAGAGTTAAAAATCAGAGGCTTGAGTCATGCCTATATACATTGAGTCATGCCTATATACATGCACATATTTATATATATGCACACATATATATGTGTAGTCAGAAAATGTATTTGTTATTATATACAAATCTTATTTCCTTTTTAAAGAGATAAAGATTTCATGGTCTCATTCTAAAAGAAAGTCTTGATTTTTTTAGTTCCAAAGCAAAAATCTTTCCCTTTATATGATATCAACGGTTTTGCTCTATTTTAAGTAGAGTTTCTTTTTCAGTAGTATATTTGCTTAATTGTTTCAGAATATGTAATTTTTAGGAGTAGAATGCTTTCAGCAGTTGAAAACATACCTGAAAATAGAGCAGGTGATATACAACCCAATTTCAGTCTATCTTTTTAAAGAGAATGGGGAGACAGGATTTAAAACAAAAAAAGATGTATGTTTCTGGAGTCAAAAAGTCATAAGAATCTTCCATTCTCTTTGCTGCTATTATACTTTAGCTTGCGCAGCAAGTATGATATGACAAGAGTACCTGAGGGTGCAATCACTGTTATATACAGAGTTTCTGTTCAGTTAGGAGGTCTGCATCTGAAATGCAAAATTGGTAAATGAGAGAAGGCTTTGTGGAATGTAAACAAATAAAAGGTAAAACTTGTCAAATGGCATTGTTGGGAAGATTGAGTCTATCTGCATGATTTTCTGTCCAGGACTCTACTTAGCAAGACTTTATTACT
>JAUBNY010000277.1:314314-332171 GCA_032275445.1 Crypturellus soui | reverse complement strand
TTTTAGTTGGGTAGCTCTACTCCCCGTTTATGACTCCCAACACCGCACATTTCACCAACTTCCTTTACCAACATGCTGTTTTTATAATACGAAAGACTACAACATATGCTTTTCTTCTTTTTACCTGATGGAAAAACTAAACTGATCGGTAATCTGGATGATAATATGCCAAAATTAATAATGGATTATTCCCAGTATGTCTACATTTAAATAAAAAAATACATTATTTAAAAAATTATTTTGAATATCATTCATATATCTTAACTGCAATGGCCTGAAATTAGATATTTAATTTTAATCCGGTTTTCTAGGCTTTCTCTAAAATTTGTGGACTTTTTTTTTTTTTGCTAGTGAAAAAAATTAAATCTTAAGAAAGAATTTTCTAAGATATGTGGAATATTTCCTTTCATGGTGACTGACTGTTGCAACAACATATAATAATAAGATTTTATTCAGTTACAAAAAGGGGTTTCTTATATTGCTGAAGCAATGTCATAAAATGTTTTACAACTCCTTAAGGGCCTTTTGGTTTAATATCTAATTCTTCCAAGGATTTCTTCCAGAACATTCAGAAGAAATCAATGCTGGTGATGCTATTCAATTCCCCATATGCCTTTTTGAACTCCCTATATGGTTTTTTGAATGCAATTAAAATATATTTTTTTATATATAATTGCCTTATTTTAATAAACTCAGAAGACACACAACCTTGAGATGGGCTGTCTTCCTTGTAAGTGATAGGGCTCCTAAAGGAATGTTTGTCTATATATTGTAATGTGCATTTTCCATATCTCGGTTAATATAAAGTATAATAAAAATGTTTAGATAGATAGCCAAGAGAAGAGGTATGCAAGATCATGAGAGAAAGAAATGCTGAATACACTAAGTGGAATAAAATGAGCATTATATTTCTCTTAGTACTTGAAAAGACAGTGAGGGAGCAGTGTACATGGAGCAAAACTCTCAGGCAATTATTTTAATATTATTAAGAAATCTTTTAAACTTTGAGAAGGGTTCATTTTATTTAGTTCTTAATCCCCCAAAACTGAGCAGAAATAAATTTCACTCCATGCCCATGTCCATATCTGTGTCCAAAAGAATGAATATTTAATCACAATGTCTACAATTCTTCTAAATTCTACCTTTTTTCTCATGCTAGTATGAAATGCACCATTTTTGCATGTCTTGTAGAAGACTAGTAGATTAGTACAATAGCTGGAATAAATGACTTTCTGCAGCTGCATATCATTTAATAAAACACATGTGACTATAACCAGTCACCAGTTGGTTAAAACCAACATCACTTGTTCCCTTGGATAACAGTGGAAGTTTGCCTGCTTTTAGACAAAAGGCAAATTTTACTGTGGATTCATGAAAATTTCACTGCTGATTTTTTTTATAAGCTCCCTTTGAATTAACCTGTTGTTTAAGTGCTGTAGTCATTTTACTCTTTCACAAGTTGTTTTTTTTCGAGAGCTAGATGGTACAATATCTCCAATATTCTCGTGATTTATGAGTACGAGAACTCTTTTCTGCTCGGATTTAACAGACACAAAAGTTTTGGGGTGGACAAAACCAACACATGGAAAAAGGTGGGAGATAAAACTAAAAAGTGTACTAGGCAAAAATTGACTTTTTCTTTACTTTAAAGCAAAAAGATTACAATCCAGAGCATATATTTTGATCATCTTGGAAAGAAAATGAGCGAGTTATAGCTGATTGCTGAGAAGTAAAGGACTTCTGAACTCTTTTTTTCTGCTGTTAAATAGTGCCTTAAACATAAGCAGCAATCTCTCTTAGAGTGAAAAAAAATATATCAGACATTCTTCTTACATTTGAGTGTGATAATTTAGAGCAAAGATTAGTGTTGTGCTGGAAAGGTTCCCTAAGAGTTCACTCCCTGGAGATCATTACCTGAGCACAGAAGTTCACATATAAAGTTATTACACATATAAACAGACTTAGATCGTCATCTACAAAGCAGGAAAACATACCCTCAGATGGCATAACTGACAGTAGCTGATAGATTTTTTTTTAAATAATGCACATTAATGGCTCTTGGTACTTCCCGTCTTCCTCTGTGTTTCTAAATGCATCCATAAATCTCCAGAGGTTATTTAAAAAGAGTTTTGTGAAAGCCAAATTGAAGGTTCTGTCATTTTTGCCATTGTTTTGACAACCTAAATCAAACATTTATTTGAATGCTAATGGTGAAGACTTCCAATTCTTAAAATGATTCCACAGGGAAGATAATTGAATTGACTTTTTAAAGTAAGTCTTTCGATATTGATAATATAATGATAGAAGAAGTAAAAAGATTGAATTAAAATTAATTTTCTCATTAAAAATTGCTCTTAGTTCTTGTATTCTAGCAAAGGGACACAATATATCCATTTTTTCTTCTTTAATAAATCAGCAGCAACATTAAAAAGTTAGGGAGAAAGAACTGGCAAGGAACAGATACATTTTAATTAGTCTGAATTTTTCTTATATTTTACAGACAAAAAGTCAGTTCGTCTTTTGTGACACAGGAAGTGACACAAAAGAACTTGAAATATGGTTAAACTGACCTGCAACTTACATTTAACTTCAATAAAATGTTCTGCTATTATACGTGCCCTCACGTTCTCTATCAATGCCATACTGACTTTATCTTGCGCAAAAGGAATATGTGTGGCTCCTCAGCTATACCAGAGCTACAGAGGATACAGCTATACCTCAACTGACTACCTCAGGTGCCCTTGATCAAAGAAGGGAAATAAGGAACTTTTAGGTCACTAGTTTAATTTTTTTTTAGATATCTAAGTTAGCATAAGATATATAAATTACTATTTATAATACTTAAGTCAGTGTAAGAACTATCGTTCTCTCTGTTGACTATGAACGAAAGTTACGGTGGCTAGCTCATAGATACCTATGCTTTAGATATATAGGTCAGATGAATCCACATACTCACTGAAATTCCCAGCCTTATATGTCTTAGATCCCGTCCCTTAAAACTGATTCCAAGGTCAGCTTTTTAAGGAACTGGATCCCTTCACAGCAGTACAAACGCTCTGTGAATTACCGCTATCTGTGCTTCTGAGCAGAAAAAAAAAAAATGCAACCAGGATAGTCACTCACTGAGAAGGATGTGTCAGGCTTATAAATACACATACTGTGATCTTCACAGCAAGACCTAAAAATCCAGACCCTCTTTAATTACAAAATGAGAAAGTCTGAATCTGTTCTGCTGTTGTTTTTATGCACCAGATGTCCTGGAAGGGGAAAAAAAGAGTTTACAAGCAGGAATGTCAGGAGAAAAACAAAACAAAACAAAAATAACAACAAAAACAATAACAAAAACCAATCTTTTAATATAATCATACCAATTTACTATAGGACTTAGAGAATATAATATTATATTTACTCATAAATGTATTTTAATGCAAAAGATATAAAAAACTCTGTGGGCTTTTCTAATTATGAACAGGAAAAAAATATGTACTCACATACGGTTTATCATTCTGTAGATTCAAAAGATGGGACCATAATTTTGAGACCTGCAGCTAATATAATCAAGCAACTAAAAATGTTGCAGTAGTTTTCTTTTGTGTTTCTGATTACAGAACTTGATCCAAAACCTCTTTAAAGACATCTATTGATTTCCTTAAGTTTATGAACAAGTCTTCAAGGTGTATTTTAACATGCAATTTCATGTTCTTTATATCAATGTAGCCTCTCATGAAAGAACAAACTGAATTGATCAAGAAACAGTATTCTAAAAGGAATTTTTGATCCTGGCACCCATCGGATACGTTCTCATCTCCTCTGTTCTGTGCTTTCATTTGTGCCCTCAAGGTACAGAGAAGACTTTGCTTACTTTGAAGACTAGAAAATATGATTTTGGCATTGCTAGTGGAGTCATTGTATTGACTTGACAAAGAAAACACCATCAAGACCTCATCTGCCTGAACCTGAGCTGACTTTAGCCTGTTTTAGCTGTGATGACTATTGTCTAATTTGTCTTAGCTTAGCTCTGTGGCCACCCTATATTGTAAGGGTCGGACTGTTCTGTGTAGCCACTAATGAAGAAACATTAGACCTTTATGTTGCTTTGGGATGCTATTATGCAAGTACAGCCATTAACTAAGTGGTGCAGATAGCTTCACTTTTGATGGGAACCAATGAAAAAGAAATGATAAGCAGACTTTTAGGATGTTAATGTATAAAAAATAACCCCCAAACCGAGTAGGAACTTCTGCAATAAATGTCATATTCTGGTAAAGACCTCAGGATGCTTATGACTCCTCCTTAACTCTTCCACCTCAGTTCTTGAGGGAGAGTGAAACTGATGATGTTTGGATTCAGAGGACCACCAGAGGGTAAGCATAACATCAGAGAAAATGGCTCCACTAGAAAAATTATGTATATTAGTCTTAATTGTATTAGTAACTGTGAGTGCTACTGCCATAATTGGACTAAATAACTTTTTGTTGCATTTTGATTAGACTCTTCAGACTTTAATTAGACTGATAATAAACTATGGAACACATATCAGTTTTGTTACTCTTTGTGCATAACAAAATTTTAAGCCCAAGAGTTTCAGTAGTTATGACATCAGTGTCTATAAACATCAAACAAACAAAAAAAAAACTACTTAAGTTATGGATATTTGTTCCCTTTGGTGGTGATTGGGTCAGTTTACTGAAGGGAATGAATGTTGCTGTTCATTTCATTTACTCTAGGTACAAGAGTTAGCAAGTCTTTTGTTGTTTATTTCTTTGTTTGCTGCTTTTTTTTTTTTCCTTTGCTAAGGAACCTAGTCTTTGTCTAGGAGCCTGCCAGTGAGTGAGCACTATGAAAGAGTGCCAAAGCTACATGGAGGGTAGTAAATAAAACATTTAAAGGTTCTGAGGTCAACTGGCACAGAAGTACTTACTTTCGTATTGTTCGTATTCTCCAAATAGTATGGAAATATCCTAATTCGTAACTTTCCTTTTTCTATAGTATCTCGTAGATGATACTTGGGAATTAGTGGGAAAAGTGTTAATTAGTTCAAGCAAACTATACCAGGAACTGTCCTTATAATTCATTATTACTGAAAATTGATCTTAACCAATTGGGAAGTGGTAATATAGATTCAACTTAGACATTTAATCTATCTACATACCTACATGTTACCTTCATTACCTACTTAATTATTACTGCCATTCTAATAAATTAATACATTTCAATCAATTTGTAATTTATGTAATTTGTGACTTTGCATGGTAGAGAAGTACTTAGTTTTAAAGGATAGAGAATAAAATCACAGAAAGGTTAAAGAAAAGATTCAGTTGAAAATCTTAATTAGGGACTGAGTAGCTTTCTCAGAAATCCTATGACACCTAAAAAGGCATTAGATACATGTTTTGGTTTACGTAATGTAGAATTGTACCTCTCTAAGTTCTTTAACCAACAAAGAAAGGACAGGCACCTGGTGGTAGGTGCCCCTACTCCATTTAATTGACAGAACTCTACTGAAAGTTTAAAAACAGCTACAACTGAACCAGTAGGTTAAGATACAGGTAAATTGCTTCTAAATTGAAGTGTATTTGCATAAGAATGAAGAGACTAAAAAATCTGTTTCATACAGGAAGTTGTTCTAAATATTATCTTAATATAGATAGTTGAATTCCACTTCAAAAAATAGTTCAATCCAAGGCATGAAAGAAAGGTATTGTTGTGAGGAAGAAGCTTGCGGATATATCTATCTATATCTATATCATCTATATCTATCCATATATCTATATCTATATGTGTGTGTATATAGTTATCAAGTTTTCAAAGTATCAGTATGACTTTCAAACTATAATTAATTATGCTATTATTAGGTTCCAGAATATGAAGGGCTCTAGCCTAATATGCCTACATTTATGGAAAAAAAAAAGCACAGGAGGGCTTCTGAAGCAATATTTTTCACTGGAACATTATTTTCAATTGCATGGTAGCAATATACAGACTCATTGGTTCATATCCATACTCAACTCATACAAAACTCAGCTATGTGAAGCATTCAAGCATGTAATTAACTTAAATAAGGAATACTCACAAGCCTGAGCTATTTCCTAAGTACAGTAATATTATACATATGCTTAAAACTAAGAACACATTCAAGTGCTTTGAATCAAGTCGGAAAGAGACAGTACTGCTGACTCATCAGCAATGCTAACTGAAGTTTTCATAGCTTTTTGTTTTCATTTTTCTTTCTTTTAATATGTTTTATTCAAATGCTAAATAGTTTTGTCCCTGCTCAGCTTTCTCAAGTTTATAGATTGAGGTTCCATTATAGCGTGTTCAGCCTAGTTCAGGCAGGAACATGAATAGTGTTGAAATCTTTAAATCTGTATAGTCTTTAAGTTGATTTATCACTGTCCTTTCTGTATGAGGATGGCTTATTTGCACTGCCAAACGCCTATGCGTCTTTCTTACAATTCCCTGCTTGAAACAGTTACCTGTCCCAGACTATTAAAAGAATGTTTCCTAAACAGATTTCTCCTAGCTGGCCAGGAAGTTGTCCATTGATCTCAGAGTTTCCTTTTTAATCTGTTCCATTTCATGTTAAAAAAATAAAACTCAGAAGCAGAAACACTCCTTTTGAACATATTACTCAATGGGCATTTTGTACTGTATTGTAGCCTGTTTGTATGTTGCCGTCATACTGTTGCCTCTTTTTCATAAGAAGATACTCAGAAAATGAGAAATCTAGATTCAAGTTTGGAGATTAAGAATTCAGTTTCTCATCTGTTACCATTTTTATAATAACTACCCATTCACCAAGGTTTCTGATTTTTTATAGGTTAGATTTTCTGGAGAAATAGTGGCTGACTAAATGTTACTATATCCTTCTCAGGGTAGCTACCTACAACCTATTTTAGAAAAAAAAAAATTAATTTTCTTTAGAAAACACAACCAGAAAATAATTATTACTTATATTATTTGATCATTTTTATATGGTAGTCTACTAGTTAGAATAAGCATTTGGGAAGTAAATTACATTGGCAATTCTTGTTTCATTTTGAGAAACTTTTTTTTTTTTTTTTGAGAAACAATGTTTCCAAACAATTGTGTTAATAACTATAGTATTAATTGGGATCCTTTTTAGCCTTCCCCCTCAACACTGCATATTTAGACCAAAAACCAATTCAAGGGTCATTGACTGTGGGAGAAAGAGGGGAAAGAAGGAAGAAATCTCATATATTAGTCTTATGTCAAGAACTATAACCTAAAAAAGTCCTGAAATGTGCAATGGGTTTTGGTGAAAAGTAATATCTACCCTCTGGCCGGGCTTTAAAAGAAAGAGGAGTCAGGTCTATTTAATTTTAAAATATCAGCCAGATGAGAAGGTTTCTTTGATAGACCTGAGAGAAACTGTTTTCTGTTCCTGAATTTACTCTTTCAAATCATTACAATTGCCTAAAGGTTTGTTTTGTTATCTTTACTCTGTAGTACTCCTCCTTGGTGCACAGTATATTCTGTAGCAGCTCTGATTAAGGGCATACTGGATGACAAAACAGTGCAGGAATTTATAACAGCATTAGCCCAAACAGAATGGAGCAGCTGTCCTCAAGCCCTAAGGGATTATCTCTAAAAGATAAGAAAGTTCAGCTGGATGTAGCATTAAAAGGGTCAGGGTGCAGTTAGCTATTTTTTACAGAAAAGGGGGAAGTTTGGTCTAACAGCATTAGCAATACAGCTACAGGGGGGAGAAAGATAGGTTTCAACTGTGAATGATGGTTAAGGCATAAAAGATGCACACTGGAAACTGATAGCAGCTTTTTATAAATAAGAAGAGATGGAAAAAAAAGAAAAATAATATATTTTTAAATTTAACTGTGAGTAAGATTTTAGAACAAAATATATATTTTATAGAACCAAATACATATTTATAAATATCTGGATGTAAGTGAATATGATTCCACTAAGACAGTTTGCACTGCCTGAGTTGTCACATTATAATACATATTAACATTCAAATATTGTGTCTGATTATATCTGATGTTATTTATCATATTATTTATGATAATGTTCAAAAATAATTTTAAAGGGATTCTATCGTTACAATCTTCATGGGAGACCAGGAGAACTTTCATGTAAGATATGGAGAACTTGCAGTATAATCAAACTTTCAAAAGTAATATTGATTCACATTTCAAAAACAGGATTGTTTATTGTGTATCATGGGAGAGGGGAGGGGCTCCACTGGCTTACCATTGTACGTATGGAAAGCTAAGGCAAGTGTATATACTAGATCCTTCAAAACATAAACAGATCTTGGGACTGTAGCTAAGATAGCATGATCTTTGGGTATGGGAAGAAAAGTAGAGAAAGGCCAAACAAGTGCCAAGCCTCCTGAGCAAATTAGATCAATAATCCAAATGTGAGGTCTTCAAAGGGCAAGAATGATGGTTATTCAGCTACACTGTTTCCTGCAGGGTAAATTATTCTAATACTATGAATGAGGCAAACAAGTTTAGAGACAGCTAATCCATAATTCCCATTTTACTGTTGTTTCTCTGGTCTAATGATCTGATCCTCCTCATGTGTGAGAGAACAATTTTTTTTTTTCCACTGTCTGCAACTGGACCCAGAGTTCTCAGTAAGAAGTACTGGACTATTACCATTTGTGATAACTCAGGGAGAATATTTCTGAGAGGTTAATTTTCCACCTAGAAAAGGTGGTTCTATTAAATGAGATATTAACTCCTGTAGATAACAGAGCTTTTTATGTCAGCTGAGATCAAAAGAGATAGATGATTAGATATCCTTTGGGATTTAAGAACATAAAAATGTGTGATACCTGTGTTTCAGTATCCCCAGATTCTGCTTTTTAAACAAAGGAAACTTAAGCACGTGGACCAAAACAGAGCACTAGTAGTAGGTAGTTTATATTCTCTGTATACCATATCAGCCAGAATATGTACACACACAAAATTCTTGAGGGAAAAATCCTGTAATTTTCAGATTCCTCAAGCATTTTGAAGTTCTATTTTGCTGTTATTTCTAATTGGTGCTGTTTCGGTAGTACAGGGTGACCTCAGCAAGCATCAGGCATTGGGCAAATGTTTTATATTACAGATAGGAATTTTTACTACAAAGATAAAATTACAGAGGACCACACCATTATATCTAGAAATGTAAGGAAATATTTACAGCACATGAAACTAGTTTACAGTTCCTTACAGCGATTTATGGTAAACCTAATACAGCTCAGCTTTTTCCTCTCTTCTCCTTCCTCCAACAATGAACTTAACAGCTGGGGCCTCATACAGGACATGTTTGACAGATAAAGGGCTCAGATGCCAAGGTCTAGAATGAATTTTTTAGCAGCAACATCTGTGTCTGTCGCAAAGCCCGTGGCTCATTTCTTGGCTGGCTGCTTGGCTGCCTCTTCTGTGTCTGTGACTCCAGAGCTGGCGATGCCAATGGCCATGTAATGGCCCCTGGTGCCCTTTTGGGGAATTAAGATGCTGATAAGCTTGCTGGATTGCCTTGTCCCTGGGATCTTAGAGTGACCTGCAGCTAGAGGAGTTTGTTCCTTATTTGTGAGGAAGGCCCCGAATAAATGCGCACAAGTTCTATGTGTGCAAGGCCAGTTGATGCTGCCAGAAGAATATTTTCTGTGAAGTCGTGTTACTTTTTTATAAAACACCTCCTCAAGCAACTGTAAATGTTGAAAATGTAGAAACAGAAAGATTCTTCAGGGAACAGGTAACATAGCTACCACAGACCTTAGTGTGTTGTGAAATTAGGAACAGAGGATATACCTTACAGAAGATGTAGATATGTATCTGTCTTATATACTTTTCTAAAGGAGTAAAAGAGTAATGTTATTAAGTATAATTGCTCTGAAAAGCTCACATTGTGAACCTCTTCTGTTACTTTTCCTTTTTTATTTTTTTTTTTTTTTTGCAAAGCATAGTTAATCTTGTTGTGCATGATAAAGTCTCTGGTTTTTATTTACATTAATGCTAATCAATTCAACTTTTCCTAGGATGCCTAACTTGTTGTCCTCAAGAATTGTCTTTTTAATGGGTGGTTGGCTCATCAGAAAGCAGAGAAGAGAACTCTACTGGAAAAAAATAGTGTAGGTTTATGCTTTTGTTTTTTATACAAGAACTCCTAAAATAGATCCCAGGCCCCAAAGGATATATGTACATATTTAAATTAAACCTCCTGTGAAAGCTTTTCTTTCTCTGTCTGTAGTTACTTAGACTCTGGCTTTGCCACAGGCTTGTAGTGATTATTCAACTGAATTTTAGCCAAAATACTAATATTTTTCAGACTTACTTTTCAAATGCATTCTTGAAGATGAAGAGTAAAGACAGGGTGATGCTCTCTGCCGTGGAGAAATCCTGTTCCCTTTATGCACACAAATACAGTAACCCTTCAGGGCCTGATTGCCCAATTCCCATAGGTTCCTTTATGCATTTTAGTGGTATAAAATGCCTACAAATATAGTAAATTCTGCCAACAGAGAATATTAGGGCATACGGAGCAGGTCAACAGAGTGGCTGAGAAAAGGGTGTGTGACTGAAAGCCTCAAGCTATTGGAAACGGAATGAAACAACAGTCTGTGCATAGCTCGAATTTTCTCCAAGATTGGACAAGCAGGGCTTTGCTTTGCCTCAGTGTGCAGCTCCTTCCACAGAGGAGATATCAGTCAAAACTAAGGATTAAGCTTGGCAACTCCAGTGAGATGATTTAAACTAGGGAAAAAAAAATTAAAAAAGAGGAGGCAGGGAAGAACACAAAGCAGTAGATTTTTATTCCCGTGATATCTAAGACCATACACAAAGGTATGACTTTTTGGTTCAAGATTGAGGCATATGACTCTTAGGTGTCCTGCTATCTGATTTAGAATCCTCAGTTATAGGGTGATATTATCTATTAAATGCATGGAAAGACTGATGCCTCTGAGAATAAGATTCACAGATATCTATGATAGGCAGCTTACTAATATAACCAGCTACAAACGTTTTGCAGAAGTATTTCTATCTTCCCATGCAACTCTGAGAGTTAGAAATTTCAGCAAGGATTAGAGAAAAATAATGTTTTATTCAGAATAACCATCACATTCTAGACCTAGCTGCTTATGACAGCTGCTTTTTTTTTTTTTTTTTCCCTTTCAGGAAGAATGTTAAGAAGGAAACTAATGCAATATGTTCTCAATTAGGGTATAACCAGAGTCTCGCAAATGATCACCTATAACTACAAAGACTTTATCTCTTCTTTTGCATCAGACTAGGTATTTTAAAAAAATGACTACCAACTTTGTGCCTAGAGGCAATTGAGAAAAATGTTAGATTTTGGGCAATAAGAACCCTATTTTTTGAGTATTATCTGAAAACTTTCTGTTGACATACTTATTAGAATATTCTAAAAACAAAATAAAAATACTATATTATTTCTTATTCTGTTTCTAATTTCTCTTCTTTAATATTTTTTCCTCTTATTTAATGAATAAACATGCATATTATATTGTTATCAATATACTAAATATCCACGTAGGAACTGTAACACTGTAATGGATCAGAAGATTTTGTGTATACTTTATTGTGTAGATTTTGTGTAGAACTTTTTTCTTCTTTTTTTCTTTTTTCTATTTTTTCTTCTCTTCTTTTATGTATAACTCTATTTTTCTCTATAAAAATGGCTCAAGATCATGTAAAATACTAGAAAATGTATTGCAAGAAACCAGTGCAATTGGTTTGGAATATACTGCCTGGAAAATTGCAAAATTTCTTCCTTCTCATTCTTCTGTGATTCTGTAACATTTTAATTACATTATTGCTATTAAGCAAACAAACTTACAAGCAAACAAAAAATACTTTTATGACGGTTGATTCAACAACTTTCTTAGGAGAATGAATTACTGAATTATAGCTCTGTGCTAAAAAATACCATGAGCCTTCAAATATTAATATGTAATGATAACAGTAAGATATTGATTATGAGTATCTATAAAACCATATAATGAGTTCAAAAAACCTGAGTAATAGTATAGATTTTTTTTTCATTTTAGAAATAAGCCGATAATATTTTAAAAATCACACAATTTTTAACAATATTTGGCTCTTTCGGTGTAGGATTTTATGAGGGATGATATAAATATCACTATCACCAATTGAGAAATATTCAAGCAGTGAGATTTAGCATTAATTTGACTAAGGTCAAGTAGCAGTATGTTAGTAAAGGGGCTAAATAAAAAGACAAACAAAAAAAGAGAGTGAGAGAATACCTTTGATTTCTTAGCCTTCTGCTTAACAGTGTCTTACCTGTTGATTCTGTGAGGTAATTACCAACTAAATGAGCCTGGCAATGCAGCCATAGAGATGGAACTGCAATTATTTTGAGATCTGCTTCCCATATTTCCATTGTGAGAAATCAGGTACAAAAATTAAACAAGACAGGAATAAAGTGATGAAATCCAAACATTTGCTAATCATCAGCTTATGAATCTTTAAATGAATATATTATGAAAATGAAAAGTTACTGAAAACTTTGCTTATGTTCAAGACGATCGATTGTGAGAGCATGTCAGGACAGTTGTCTGCAACAGAAGTTAATATTGTGGATAATACTGTCTAAAACAGTACACAAAAGCTAATTATTTGAATAGTGTGGGTTTGTGCATAAGAGTGTGAGTGTATGAAGTCTATTGCAACAGAAAAAATCAATAAACTCACTGCCATAGTAACAAAAGGTATACAGTAGAAATTAAGACAGATGTCATAGGTTCTCTTTCTGTTCTATGTGCACCTAAAACTGTATATATAAGTTTAAAAAAAAATCCAGAACACAGCAATTAGAAATACTTCTTTGTAGTTAATAGCCTGATTTCTTCATATGCATTATTGTGTGTATTGCAGTTTATGTAATGCAATTACATACATATTTTCCTCAACAAGGTCCCTTGTTCAGTGTCTAAAATGCAGGGAGCTTGTTGCCAAGCAGTTTTTGCAATATTTTTATATATATATTTTTTTTTTTTAATGCACACCAATCAAATGTTGCTCCAAAGAAGGAGTTATTCATTTTCCTGTGAGCTTTTCTTCTAGGGATTGAAGTGTGTCATAAACATTAATTAATTCATTTTTATGACATTTCTGAGAAATGGAGTGCTATTATTTTGCAGGTGATGAACAGAAGTATAGAAAAATTAACATGAAAGTTTTCCATTTATTTTACTTTTCTAGTTTCACATGCCTGATAACTATTATTTTTGAGCTCTAGGTTCAATGTGTCAGCAAATCAGGTGTCTGTGCTTTCAAGACAGTCATTCAGAAAACAAGGAAGATACCCTCATGGACCGTGCCTGCCCTTTCAGTGAAGGCAGACAACCATGCACTGGGTCATGTTAGCAAGAGTAGACATCAGGACCCAAGAGTGTAATCCTCATTCCATACACAACATTTGAGAGACCAAATTTAGAATATCATGCCCAAATTCAGACTTCTCAGCACAAGAAAGATATTGGCATACTGCAGAGAGTCAAATGAAAGCTATCTAGCTGGTTAGAGGACTGGAGCACATCACATATTAGGAGAGACTGAGAAAGCTGAATGTGTTCAGTCACATCAAGAGGAGACCTCAATGCTGTCTTTATATAGAAAATTTAGAGAGGAGATCAAACCAGACCCTTTTTGGCAACACACGCTGATAGAGTGGGATGACACATGCTGATAATGTGAAATTCTGGTGAGGATAATCAAATATTGTAAGAGTTTACCCAAATGGGTTGTGGAATCTATACATGAAGATATTTTTAAAAATATTTGGAAAAATCCGGAAACAACTTTAGCAAAGTATGCTCTGCTGTGAGCAGAAGGTTGAACCAAATGACCTCTGGAAGACCCTTTCAAATAAACTTATCTTATGAAATGTGTAATTTTGAAAAATTTCCTAATATCATACCGATATTTTGTAGCAGAAATAGCAAAGGAGTAGAATTCAAATCTTAGAACCTGTGTTCTTCAGTTAAACTACCATCTTTAGTCAAATGCAAGATACTAAAAGGGTAAACATATTTTGTTGTTGTGTTGCTTTCTAGTACAGAAGGTAGTAGAGGAGGAAAAACAACCTTATGTATTTGTCTTTTTTTTTTCAAAAAATGAAAAAATCATTTTTTTCAAAAATTGACCATTTTAACTAGAAATTACTAATCTGTCTGTTTTACAGAACTCTCCATCTCCATCAGTAAAACTCTTAGAACTCTAGACTGCTCAGAAGACAGAATCCAAATATATGTCTAGGACAAGTCCCTTTTTCACACAGTGAGAAAAATAGATTCCCATATTATATCTCTATGTTCTAATTGTAATGACAAATGCTATTATAGTGTGTTACTCAGACAAGAAGGCATCTTGTCTGAGTAACAAAAACTATGTTTATGTTACAAAAATAATATAACAAAACTAAGTATTTCTTCTAACTCTTATACTTAATTTTACAAAGTCAGCATAGATATTGTAATAAATTTGTAATAAATTCATTTGGTAGATCTTCAAAACTGAAGAGATTTCTGATAAAATACCTCTATACTGAATTTACCACTTCTTTGACAAATGATTGCTATTTCCTTTAAAATTCAGCTTTTGCTAAAATGACATGGTAAAAAACATGGTCTCCAACTATGGTTCTTCCTACTGCACCTCTGTCAGAAAAAGCAATTGCTGTTGTCAACTCTGCTCCAGCTGCTCATCTCTTCTCCCAGCAGATCTGCCAGCTAAACTCCAGGTTTCTGCTCTTTGTAGCCCCTTTCAGGAAAAACAAGCCAAAATTAATTTAAACAACACAAATAACTAGTTTTTGTTAACTGAATTCATTTTCTCTGAAATGGTTTAGGAAGTAATTACTCAGCTAACTAAAAGGGTGTTGACCGTCCATGGGAGACTGGAGATAGGCATCTGTGTAAGAACACCAAACTTCTCTTCACACAGATGCATTTGAACCAGTTTTGCCTGTTTTGAAGTTCTGTTTAATTGTTTCATCTAGAACTTTTCTTGTAGCTTGGTTATTCCTTGAACTGTGTGGAAGACTAATCATTAAAGTTCAGGAAGCAACACCAAATCAAGGTCCAGAGAAGTCTTATAGTGAGAGCTTTATGAGTAGTCTCAATGATTTTGAATTAAATAGCAAAACTTTTGTTGACCTCATTAACTGGCTCACCAATAGACCTGGAATTCCTATAGGAAAAAAATATAGTAGGTTTTTCCTTAAGGAATCATTCAAAATAATGTGTGTGTATAATTAGCTTGGGTTCATAATAATCATTTGGATTCACTGTCTTCAAACCTATATCGTATTAACATTTCACTGAAGGGTATTCATTAATTTTTGATAAACAGAGAAAATAAGTTTTACATATCATATAGAACAATGTCTTTTGATTTTCACATACTCATTCTCTTGGCTTCTGTTAAGCGGCATTTTTAAAGGAGAAGCCTCATAAGTAGGATATGTAAGTGCCTGTGTTTACTTTCATGCAAGATTAGGATCCATTTGAAAGAGATGCTATTGTGTGTAGCAATCCCTATGACCACATAGACTGCTTATGCCTTAAACCTTGTCTGTTTTAATTCCGTAGCTGGCTAGTTAATATGGATAGTGTGCTGTCTGAAAAAATAAGCTTCTATAGAGTATAGGAATTATTTGGATGGCATTGCAGATTTCTGATGCCAAGGCCTGAAAAATATTATTCCAAAGACAGCATCTGGCTCCTTGGCACATTGAGTTTGTACTTGCTCAGTGCCTCTAGGTCAGTGGTATGTTGGTCACATTTGAACAGCAATTTTAGCTCCTAATTTGTGAGAGTAAAATACACTTATGACATATTCTGACATTTCTAGACATTTTCCATAATGCAGGTGTATATGCATATATAGTGAACATCTTGTACTTCTTTGGCAGACAATTGTTAGTCCTCTGCACTGGTATGTCTGAGAGTTACCTGCATATATTCTTATGTGGATATCTGTACATATTACTAAATGAACACCTAAAAAACCATAGGATTTTCAATCATGTTTTCAGCCTATTGCCATCTTTGTTACAAGGAAGTCAGAGCTATTATGTTGCCAAGCAAAGACGGGTAGCAACAGGTGAAAACTAAAGCTAATGCATCAGTAAAGAAAAAATTAGAATAGATTGCTTTTTTGTTTTACCTCTCTACTATCTTTATTCAAGACATTTAACACACTTTTCAGACTTTTAAAAAAAGGTGTAATTTAGTTAAAAATTTGTTCAGAGGAGCTGTAATACAGATGAAAAATAAAATGTTTGTATAAAGGAATCTTTAAAAAAAGATATACAGTCCATTCAGTCAGATTATTTATGACATTCTTCTTTGGAGTTCAAAGCACAGTGTATCAATCAATGGTAACTACCTTGATGGAAATATAATTCACTGTTTTGGAGAAAATGGAAGAATGGCTTAGAATGGAAGAATGGCTTAAAATGGAATAAAATGGCTTAGAAATTCAACACAGAAATAGAAGAGTTAATAAATAGCTTCATTTTTTTCCCCCTTGGTGATTTCTTTAAGACTGTAAAGTATTTTAAGGTTTTCAGGCTGACAGCAGAAAAACAGTTCAGTTTGAGTCAATATATGGTGTTATATCACTCGCCTTTAAAAGGATCTAAAAGGGGTGGGATTTGCTAATAATGGGAGATGTCACATTCAGTCTCAGAGTTCTAAAACCCTCACAGGGCATTTTAAATTCACTCCAAAATCCGATCCTTGCCATAGAATTCCAAACTTCAAAATTCTGTCACTTTCCAGGGAATATGGACTTGAATGATTTTTAATGGTATTACGATAATGGATCTCAGAGTATTGGCTTTAAGAGAATTAACTTTGCCACCTTGTAATTGGCAGAACTGGGACACTTAGTTAAAGCCCAAGCAGCCCTGTTCATTTTTATCAACAAGAGCCCTGCCGCTGATATAATGTTTTATAGATTATGTATGACAGTTTTACATGTGCTAAACATCTTTTCATACCAGATTTTTTCATTTTTGTATTAAAGCTAGTGGAAGATGATTTGAACAAAAATTGTCTTCATGATTCCATATGCGAATATATATATATTAATTGGTACATATGAACCCGTTTTTTGTGCATGTGTGTCTAAATGCCTCAGGAAAAAAAAAAAGAGCATACTCAGACACATTCACTGTACTGACAGCAATTCAATGAAGAATGTTTCATTTTTCACACATCTCTTTTAACCTAGAACTCTAATTACCAAATTAATGTAGTTCAATCAATTTTATTGATTTATTCATTTTGTTAGGCATTCATTCAAGTTGAAGATATTTTCATTCAAGATATTTTCATTCAAGTTGAAGATATTTTAAGTCACCTTTGTCAAGAGTGGTTTAAATGACATCTTTGCTGTTATGGGATTTAAAACTGATGCGAAATCAACCGTACTAAATAATGAACAACTTGCAGACAGTCTGCAGGGAACTCTATGAACACTAAAATATAATTATGGTGAGTCTTAATTTATTTGTCATAAAAATTACAGTTAAATTTTCCTAGGGCAAAAGTGTGTGGTCTGCATAGTTAAGAAAAAAAAAACAAAACTTTTTCTGCTAAGACCAACAAACTTTCTTAATGATTTAGCTACATTTCAAACAGCTGTACTTCACTCATTCCATATTCCCAGAATTGATTGTTATACCAACAGATATTGACAGAAATCTCATTCTTATTGCTTAAGGTTTTATACTTCCCATGTTACTGATGGGGAAAACAAGGCCAAGACTGAAGCATTCCCAGCCTGAGAGAGCTCATGAAGGCATCACGCATACTAGGACTTGGGTGGGA
>JAUBNY010000277.1:296007-313612 GCA_032275445.1 Crypturellus soui | reverse complement strand
AGGAGAGGAGAGGAGAGGAGAGGAGAGGAGAGGAGAGGAGAGGAGAGGAGAGGAGAGGAGAGGAGAGAAAAAGAAAAGGAATTTGGTCCTGACTTGCAATGTCAGACTTGATTATATGTATCCTGACTCTTTTCTCTTACTATTTTTTGTTTCTCCTCTGTTCCGTTCTCAGAGGAAATGCATGTTATTAAATTAAATATAATAACTCTCAAGCAAAAAAATGAGCTCTTAGAGCAACTATAAGAATGTAACTGTGGGTTATACCTTGATAATTAGTCAATTGCTAGTGAATCTTGAAGCAGGATTGTACAGTAAAACACAGGGAATGTTTGCTTTACAAACAACCACTAAACTTCATTTCCTCATATAAAACTATGGGCCTAATTCCAGGAAAGAGTTCCTAATTTAGAATTGCAAACAGAGAGAAGTTAGACTGGCTATTTCCCTGTGTCCAAAATTCTACTCTCTTCATCTGCACCTCAGTCATATCTAGTTTCTTACCTGATTGCTTTCTGGTGATCCAAAAGCCAAATTAGTGAATGAGATTTCTTTGAGGTAGTAAAAACAGCATGAGACTGAGATGTTTTAATATCTTATTTTTTTGAGATCTGGACCATGATGCAACCACACAAACTCAGCTCTCATGACAGCTCAAATCAGTAGGAAAATGAACATTGATCTTACTGGAGTTATTCTTATGAACAACGAGGTGGATACCAAATGTTTCTACCTTTTCTCTTACTTACTAAATCTGCATGGGAAAAATAGTAGAATAAATTTTCCCTTGGAGTGATATAAAGCTTGGGATTAGCTTTGTGTCTGGAGTGCCCTTTTTCAAATTGCTCATATGTTTTCCACATAAAGTCGCATATTTTCCTTGATGAACTAGTAGTGCATGAGGAAACAAACAGAAGGAAACCTATATTATATATTATCAGAAGGAGTTTAAAGTGTAAACTAACAGAATAAATATTTAATGGAGAAAAAGAAGGTGAGATGAGATTTTCTCTGTCAGATCTTATAACCACTGCATAAATCACATGATTTAGTTTTTTTGAATAATTGTTCCAAGATTTTTTTTTTTTTTTAACTTTTGGCAGATGTGTTCATGAAAAATTATGCCTGTCACAGAAAATTTGGAAAGAGCCCTAGGCTGCCCAATTATGCAAGAGTTATAGCTCATGTAAGGGACACCTACTGTTTTAAAAGGGAAAGTGGGAATTATAAATTTTCCACAAAGGAAGCTCTGTCTAGAAGATTTAATGGAGTTGGGATTTGAATAAAAGGTATTCACTGAGTTCTGCCTTTTTTATTGTGGTTGTTCTTTTCTGACACCACCAACACCATCAACAACAATTAATATTAAGTACTGCAGTAGTTTGAATCCAAGCATAAGCATTTTATTCACACTTCCTATTTTATGTACAATATGTAAAGAAGAAACACAATGATAATATAAGCATATTGCCAACTGTTTTCTCGTCAGAGGATTTTTTTTGATACTGTGGATGCATACTGTTACACATATTCTCATCTTTTTTATTTATCTAAGTAAAACAGAACTTGAAATAAAAATAACTTTAACAGAGCAGCACCTATTATACAGTATTATTTGACTAAGTAATTTGTAGAGTCTGTCATGGATGAGTGATACACTTTACATGCAAGAGAGACATACTAATATTTTTATTGAGATAAAACTATGATTTTATAAAGTTCAGTGGTAAATAAGACAGCAGTTTAACAAAACTTCATGGTAAGATACATTCTGTTATTTATTTCATAGAGGACAGGATCAGACAAAATTGTCAACAACATCCTCTCATTGAACCATGAGGTTCATACTGGACCTCCTTGTTTTTCCAACTCCTTTCAGAGGAGGACAGCTTTGGGAACAGCGGGATCCAGTCTTACTCCCAGACTTGGCCAACATAATCTAAGGGCATACGTGCACAATCAAACAGATATGCAACTTAGCAAAGTTTACAAAGTTTCAGCATGTGGTTTAGTCACTTAGTGAGGATCTGTCACTGGTAAGGGATCTCTCAGCCTTGAGGAGCAAACCTTGAGAGTCATCCTTTCTCAAGGAGAAATCTAGGTGAACAGTCTGCTGCGATAGAGGAGAACTCTATGGGCCTTGAGTAGTCCTCTATTTAAAGAGTAAAAAGATTAACCTATAATAATATTTGCATATTGCCTAAATTTTGGTTGGCACATGTTAAATTAGCCCTTGGTTGTTGTGCTGTTATCTGTCTCACCAGGGTTCCACTTAAGCAGGATGTTAACGTAGTTGGGGATGCAGCCACCATGACTGGACATATCCACCATGACTGCCACTGGTAGTTATTGCTTGAGGTGAAAGGTCAGGTTGGAGGGAGGCTGGCGAAGGAGCACACCATCACAGAGCCTACGATGAAATTTACCAGTTCCGTACATCTAATTTGACCTCATCCATTACACAGACAAGTGTAGATCCTCACTCAACAATTTCTGCTACAGGCTCACACCTGCAGCTGGAAAGTAGAAGTTCCATTTCATGCAAGTTCCTGAGATTTCAGATGTGTGCTCTGTTCCAAATGGACTATAATAATAATAACTGTACTACAAATTACTTTTTCACAATAGATTTTTTTTTATGTATATGACCAGATTTCCCCCATTTTGAAACACATATATAAATGGACAAAGCTACGTCCAGTCCATACATAACTGGATAAATCTATGACTCTTAAAAAAATCTTTTTATTAAGTATATGAAGTCATCATCATACAATCCTTAAGATTCCAAGGAAGATAAGGTATACAGCAGGAGCAGACAAGTACTGAACAAGGGTTTGAAATGCCCTCATTTTCTTGGAAAATATACTGGAGCAAGAAGAAATTATGCGTGGCTGATTACATTCATGTATACATATCTATTGGACTAATTACTGAAATGAAGAACTTTTTGAATATAAAAACTCAAAATAGAATTAAAAGGGAGGGAGGGAGGGAGGGAAGAAAGATTTCAATTCTAGATGACAGTCCAACTTTCTTTCCAGTAAATGTGAATCTTTCCTTTGGTTTGTTTGAAAGCAATGGAAGCTTGACCAAAATGAGCTAAAGATCTTCATATTCAGGAAAAATATGCCTGCAAAACATTTGTCTCGATACATTTACACATTTCTTTCACTATGATCAGTGTTAGAAATATGGCCCAGCCTGGATATTAAGAACACCATAAACTTAGTATTCTGTATTTTAGTCAATAGTCACAATGGACAGCAATCACATTAATATTATAAAGATTATAACAAAATGTAATTTTCCTGAAAATGGCAATTTTCAAACTTTCTAATGGCAATCACTGTTTATGCAATACCAAGTGGTCTATGTAACCTAATCATTCTTGTTACTAGTTAAGCTATTATTATCTTCTTGATGAATACATATATTTTTTACTTGACTTTACTTGACTGTATTTCTTTAGATGTACCAGAAGGACTTCCAATTAAATAATGGAATGATATTTAAAAAAAAATCTAATTTACATTATTGCTTGTCTAAAAGGAAATGGTAATTCATCAGCCTCAAAAGTGAGATAAAGCACTGACATTTTACCAGTACTTTTTATGAATATTTAAAATGTAGAAGGAAATGCATTCTGAGAAGTTATATGGGTAAGGAAAGAAGAAGGAGGTGGTTAGAGAGAAGAAGAGAAAAAGAGATGGAAGAAATTAAAAGATGCAGTATGGAATTGCTATTGATGTACTCATTATCATATAAAATTCAGATAGCCACTTCAGAGGGGAGAATTAGGTTTATAAATGTCCTTTTTAGGCCTCTAAATACAATATATTAATTGTGCCTCTGCTATGTGCTAGTTTACTATCTCCAACAACTGAGTGTCTGAAAGTGAGAATGCAGAAACATGTCTAAATATTAAGCAAGGCAAGTTCCTATCCTATCTGCAATCTGTTAGGCATGTTATATATCCCCTGAGTAACCTCAGCCAAGAGACCATAAAAATGCTGTGATGGTATCTTTCTAATTCTTCCTAATGCCTAGCAACTGAGCAATTCACCAACTGTGTGAGACACCCAGACTTAACTGTATTATCCACTTCTGAGCAGAGATTTGAACTTGGGCTTTAGGAAAGCAGAAAAATATTTTACTTATTCAGCTACGGAATAGATTAATGTAGTTTTTTGTCATTTCCCATTTCGAAGCTACTGTAAAATGGAGTATAGGACACGTTGAAATACCTGATTCTGAATTTTAGTTATTAGAATGCATACGTAAAAGGAGTGAGGGTTTATCTGGGCTGCCTTTATTGTTTCATGAACTGTTTATGCATTTATTTAATAATTGTAACATTTTTTGGATCTGGGAAGCTATAATCTGAAAAGATGGAAACATATTTGGCATGTTTACACTTTAATTCATGTTCCAAGAAATATTAAAATATTTATACAAAAAAGAATATTTTCCACAGAAGACATTGAAATAGTCTCACTCAGTCTCATATCCTAGGAAACTTATTATAATCAAATGGACAGAAAATCTTGTTTTCTTTGTCTCAGAAAAATATTTCATAGTCTAGAATTTAAAAGAGATGGTTCAATCAGAAAGAAAAGGCTAATGTAGTTCAGGTGTCTTACTCTAGGAGAAGAGTCATATTTGAAAATTCAAATATACACTATATTAATTGCATACTTTTCCAAATATAAAACATAAAACACAGTTCTTTTTACTATCCTTATCTTTCTGCTGTTTTTTCTTCAGTGCTACTTTTTCAAATATGCTGCTTTTTGTAAATCATGTTGTAAGACACGTGAATTTTGTGGTTTTGAATTTTACAGTGAGACAAAGTCCTGAGAGTTAAGCGTTGCAATGGCAGAGTCACCTCTGTGAAACCAAGCCAAGAACTGTATATTTATTAAGCATCGCTTTATGTGTTCATATTAATATTTATATGCTTGATTCTATTCAAGCTAATGTATGCTGGCAACTAGAAAAGGCGGTTAACATCCATTCATCATTTGAAAATCAAACTACATTTAAAAAAGAGACATTTATTCCTATTTTGTTCCTGTTATATTGATAGAAGTTACCAGTGATATGCAAATGATGGAGATTATTCTAAGAGTTAAGAGTTTTACTCAGAATCTTTTCAATGTTGTTTTCAGATGAATTTCTCTGTAAGCAGCATTTTAAGGAAAAAGTTGGAAGTGAAAATGAGAAATTAAAAATTATGGACCCGCTATATATATAGTTTTTTTTTTAATTCCCTACCCTTTTTGCTCCTTTGAAAGTCATTCTAAAAACATACATTGATTACAGTACAAATAGAAATGGACACTAAGAATAATAGAAGACAAAGTCATTCTACACCTGCCCTACAGGCTGTACCCTCTTCCCAATCTATAATAAGCATACATTGTCCTTCTAAGTAGAGGCTTGTAAAGGACAAAACAGAAATTAATCAATTTTCAAAATCGAAATGACCTAGACACTTTCAAAGTACACTACAAGAACACGAGTAGGAACTTGATAAGTGTCCAAGAACATATAATAAGGAGGTTTTTTTTTTGCAATGCTTGGATTTATAAGCATACTTCAAAGCATGATGATTAAGGAAGCTGCAGAAGCCTAAATAAATGAGTATATATTTGTATGTAAGCAATCTATAGTAAAAGAAATAATAATTCAATATCTGAAAATAATGTGTCGCCGCTCGCCCCGATGATGTACCGCGGCCCGATGTTCCGGGGCCGCGGACTAAAGCGGCTGCCGGCCACGCGCTCTTTTTCCGGTGGGTGAGGGTCCCGACCTCCCAGCCCTTAAGGGTGAGGCACCCTTATACTCACAGGTGGAGGCGGTCAGGGAAGCACCCAGCTGCTTCTTCCTGGCACACGATGTCTCGCTTCAGGCAGGGCCTGACTACCCGGAGGGCGTCTACCCGAATGAGTGTGAGCACCCCACTCCCACACGACCAGATAGTCTCCCTTGGAGAAATGGTCGGGGGCTCAGATGCCCGTTAATCAGGCCCACGGCTCAAGCAGGAAACCGCAGACCAATGACACGGACACCAGGAACATGCACTCGAGAGCACCAAACGTTTATTAAAGGGAGGAGCAAACTTATATAGGTTTCAGGTAGGGGAGGCGAGTAGGAGGAGATTAGGGTGGAACCAGGTGGGAGCAGGCACCGATAGGTAGGTACAGGGTGATTGACAGTTGACTAGGAGCGGGAGCCCGCCCCTAGCCCCCACCTTCGGAGCACTCGGCCCCCACCCTTGGAGTTCTAGACCCTTCTAGAAGGGCCTCGACCCGGCGCAGTCAGGCTAACAAGCCTGACTGCGCCTGCGCGGCAGACAGGGGTCGTACAGGGGACACGGAGACCCCCCTGTACAAACGCCTACTGCGCAGGCTCTGTAACAAGGGCACTGAAAGGTCACTATTGTGCCCTATGGAGCCTCAAAAACCCCAAATTTAAACCCCTACAATAATGAAAACTTTTGAGGGAGCATTTTGAATTCTTTCCTCGTCATCAATGACGTTATGATAACAATTCCTTGGCACTTGGTATTTGATATGTTGTTAGTATCTCAATTATGCTGCTATAGGTATGTTTTTTAAAGAGACGGTTTATTTCATGAGTATTTTTGCTCTAGTTTATGTCCAAAAGGCATGATTATAGTCACAATCTTCTTATATGATTTAATCTTACGATTTCTCTCTGTAATTCATGCATTTGTTCAATAATTTATAATTTGTGTGTCATTTAAGAAGATGATCAGTTGTGATTACTCCTACATATGGAGAATGCATCCTAAGCTTTAAATGTAACCAGATGTTTAATTACCTTCATTATAAAATGTAGTCTACCTTATCTTCTGCTGTCGATATAGCTAATGACATTCTTATTTTGGCAACAATGAATTGTAATGTTTGTTTTCTTTTTTTTCATCATGTGACTTTTAGAAAATATATGTATTCTTATGGTCTATTTTCAGGAAGAGATACTGCAAATAGCTTTTAAAGAAAGGCTTTACTGGGGCTGTAGAATTCGAAGAAAAGATAACAATCTTCAAGAATTACTGCTATCTAAATAGACATGAAGGTTACAGCACAGCTGTTTGCAGCTGTGCAGGGAATTTGCTTAACTTGCTATGATCAAGAATAATTTTCTACTTCAAGAAGGATTTTCAAAAAGAAAGACCCTTTCCAACAGCTTCAAAATGATGCAGTTGAATAGCTCTTGTCTTTAAGAACATTCAAAGGCAAGAACACCAACCCAAGAGAGATAATGTAATAAATCGGCATCTTTGGAGGGTATGATGTTTCTTTCTGATATATACCAAAACTAGTTGGAAGTTCTTAGGGGCAAAAATTTTACTGGCTAAAATCAAAATTTTCCTAATTTTCCTAAAATCAGATCAGTGCCATTTATTTCCATCAAAGAATGCAGAAATATGTCTTTCATTTTCAGCAGCTGTCTTACAATTTCCAATTAAAATTGTCCATAGTTGCTCATTTCAAAGACCAGCGTAACTGATATGCTCATTTTGGTTTAAATAATGGAAATTATATTTCTCTGTTTTATTTTAGGTATCTCTTTCAAATTCCCATTCTCTCACATTGCTATGCTACATTTATATCTAGCTATAAGCTTCCCTCATCTTCCTTCTTCTTTTACTTTGACACTGAAATCTAAGATCAGATTAATTATACCTGAAATTTGCACTTCTCTTAGGGACATTGGAACTATTGTTAAAGTAAGTCACATAAGAAGTTGACAACTGTGGCTGTTAAAGAAAGTGACAAAATTTTTCCTAGGTGATTCTGTATTAGTGAAATAAGATATCTTCATGGCACCATCACTTAAAAATATTTTCTTTCAAATGAGATAATAGTTTTGAATTTATCCCATTCCTAACAAAGCTACTTACTTGATATTAATGTGAACATAATTTATTTGACAAAACTAAAATGATAGTAGGAAATGAAGTAGGAAATACTGATACAGCAGATTTAAACAGACCATAAGAAATAATAACAAAATGTGGAGAATGGAGCTGATATAGCTTAATTCTTCCTTTCCTGTAACTTCTTAGCCATTCTATCAAGGAAGGAACATGGGAATAAAGAACACAGGACAGTGGGAAGATCTGGCAGAAGACTGATTTCTACATAGATAAATACAGAAGATAATGTATGTGTTTGGATATACTCTGTAATTTTTATATATCAGGTAAAAAATACAACAAATTGGTTAATGAAGCTACTGAGTTCACCATATATCTCTAGTTTTATTTTTTAAAGTGTATTTTGAGAGATAAAGATTTTAAGATAAAAAGCTATAGAAATAGAAAGCATTTGCTTTTTTCTTGTTCATGTAGGCAGCACATTTATCACCAAACTAAGATATTATATCACTGGCACTGGCAATAGGTGGCTGTGAGATATTACATAGTCCCCTGTGCGAAAATATTCGGATCTAAATTTCTTCTGTTACTCTGGCTTGATTAGAATAGGGCTTGGAACATCCCAAATTAAAAAAAAAAAAAAAAAAAAAGGAGATTAGAAACTAATGACCAAGTTAGCTGAATCTATATGACAGCAGTTAAATTATCATCAGACTTTAGTATCAGTCATCTGAAGTACCAATTGTACTCATGCTAAATGAATGTTTCTCATTAAGTGTAATGCTGCCCAGTTGGAGGATAACATGTTTGTATTCATCCTTAACTGATTTGGCTAGAACACAAACGTAAGACTACTCATATAAGCGCAATTATCTGTGTGTGCTTGAAAGAAATCACCTTTATTAGATTCTGTCTCTCCAGAACTGTCTTCAAAAGTACTTTCCCACCGAGTTTACCTTGTCATCAGTAGACACATTTTTATTTATTTATTAAAAAAAAACATGCACAATATTAAGCACCACCACAAGCATGAAAATAACACAAGAATTATTATAACAACTAACAGTCATTTTTCTGTAGTGGTCCTTAATGACACACTTTAGATATTTTGTAACAATAATGGGAGAAGATAACACAGTGACTCACTTTCAGTACAAACAGACGTTCTCTTAGCTGAAAAACTTCAACAAGGTGCTAGAGAATTATATTTTATAAAAGTTTTATAGTTTGTACTGAAGTTGTGTTGAACATATTTTTAATTGTTTATTCATAAGAGAAATCTAAAAAGTGAAACAGGAACTCTATATTAACATAACCATATTGAGATCTTTTTCTCATAGGAACCATAGGAACACTACCATTTAAAGCTTTAAAAATTTAAGCTGAGACACCATGACTCACCCTGCATGCATGCTCTTTACAAGTTCAGACGAAGCAGCCCAAACTCTTCCTGAAATGTGAAATTTCTCTTAACTGAGGAGCACATCTGTCCTGAATTGCATTCACCAGAATAAATAAATAAGTAAAGTGCACAATATATAATATAATAAACAGTTAGAGCAGGAGTTAAAGGTCAACTTAGGAAGGGATAGAGGGGTAGCAATGTTGATTTAGCAATTGCTATTTGCAGTTTCTAGGAATTGTGATCACTTGGTTTCCAAAAGGTATTGTCAAAACTGTAGTCAAGCTCAGTTGATTAAGCATTGTAAATTGGTTGAGGGTCCTCTATGACCTCTAAATGTCTTATCTAACAGTTTTAAATATCTTTCTTTGACTAACCAGGAGCCTCAGTCCACCTATTTGAGTCTGGTTGATGTTTTGAATGTATTTAGCTCTTAAATCTCAGGAATCAACCATTTTGTTTTTCTCTATATTTATCTTCCTTGATCATCTGACTTTTGATAATTTATATTAAAAATCATCAAAAAGAAAGAAAATGCAGTACTTCTCATTAAGGAAAAAAAAAAGGTGGAGTATTTAAGTCCCTGAAATTGTTTATTTTTCCTGAAAATAAACATTATGTTGTAATTTACTTCATTTTTTATTTCATTTTTAATCAAAATTAATGGAAACTCCATAAAAGAATTATCAAAACCCACAGGAAAAAAAGATTTTTTTTTTCAAATCCTACCTATAATCTTGGCTTCTAACAAGACAAGACACTTATTTTTGCAAGTGAACATATTTTTGGGGGGTTTATTCTGTTCTAGATCATCAATAAACTTTTGCTTGCTGTAACTATTCTTTGATCAGGGACTGGTGAATGGGAGGTACAGTCTGTGTGCATTATTATGCACATAGATATATTAATGGAGAACATACACAATTTATTAAGGAATTTGTCCTTAAGAATTTTTAAAGAAAAAGAAGTTTTATAACATTGGTATGGTTTCCTAATACTGTTCCACAGCTAAGAATGTTTTCATTCCATGGAAGGAACATTTTAATACTTGATTAGAAACTTGACACAGAATTGTAGTCCCTGCATTGACACAGGTACTTATCCTTTCCAATGCCAAACTGTAATGGAAATCCATGCCTGTAATTAATTTTCTGATAAATGCCACTATCGGTTGGATTGACAGTATCCTAAATGAATTGTTTCGTCACAACTTCCTATGGTATTGCAATAGTCAATAACTGTAGCAGACCCTTTCCCACTACCAATTTGAATAAACAGCCTGAATTCTTCAGTTTGAGTACTGATGAAAAAGGGGCATCTGGGGCATGAGTACATGAGAGCAGAGCAACTTCAGCTTAGGAAGAGAATTGCACTACAATCAACAGTATCTTTGAAGGTGCAGGGAATTTAGCAGAAGTTGAAATTCTTCAGGTCTTCCTTTGTCATGAGGAAGACATTTCTTAAATTTATCTATTGAACTTCTCATGGTTTCTTTAAGCAGACAGATCTGACTGTTCTTCCGCCAAAAGAGGTGTATTACTTGTCAGTCCTATATGACAATATTTATCAAAGGCTTCTGCCAGAGTCAGAGCATAATTTTCTAGAAATATCTGCAGTTCCTTCATATTCTTGCAGAAGTCAAATGGGAAGGACTTTTGGTTCCCAGATTATACTAGGAGAAATAAGAAATGGGCTGCTCCATAGGAGAAGGATGTGAATGGCTGTTCAGTTAACCTTGAGGAGTGGCAAAGAGAATGGCAGATATAGCTGTCATTTTTTTTCCACTACCCAAGCTTATAAAAGCTGTAGTGTTTCATGCAGCATTTAGTAATAGAAAAATGCTGTTCCATTGTGTGACCACTGCTGGATGTGGACTAAAATATGGTTGAATAATATAAGGAATGATGAGGCATTGAAATGAGAGCTATAGCAAGTCCTAAAACCGCCCTTGCAGAACAGAGGTATGCTCATTCTTCACATGTGCAACTTCAGCTGTGTCAGAAACAGTAACACTTCATAATGAAACCCCAAAGTGATAAGGAGCCTGCATAATTTTGGTGACAAGTTGTAATAAAGCAAAAAAAAAAAAAAGAGGGAGAGAGAAAGAGAGAGAGAACTATCATAATTTTTATAATTTGGGCAATTTCTAAGTAAATTATTCAAATTTTATGGAACTGTGATTTTTCTGTAAAAATCTGGATAAGTTTTTGAAAATTTTGCATTCGCAAGAAAGGATGGTATCCTAGACAATAGTATGAATGAAGAAGTTATATAGAAAGTAGAAATTTAAAGGTGAGATAAAAGGTAAAAATGTCAGGGATGTTCTGAAAATAAACTGTGATCTAGAATGCATTATAAATTCATCAGTATTGGAATGCACAAACTATTTAATGTTCAGAAAATGATAAAATTTAAATTTAGGAAGATAGTTAAAAGTTAGATGAAAATCAAAGAATATTATCAGGAATATTTCATGTTTATTAAATACCTGTACCACTAACAGAACCGGCAATTAAAATGACTTGAACAACCAACTAAAATTTAAAAATAGTTAAATAAAATTATATGAATAAAATTAATATTCACTGTATTTAACCTTCATATGTACTTTATTCCTACTGCTTTATTCCGTCTGCTTTTACCATATTTTGGAGATTTCCAGATAAAAAAATAAATAATAACATTTTATAATTTTGTATTGCATCCATACACTGACAACTGCCCTTCAGGCCTTTCCAGTTGAGTAAATGAACTGAACATGGTCCTGAAAAAGGCTGGGCAACTCCTGCAAAATTCTGATTATCCTTAATGCTCCTCAAAATTGATATAAATCAGAATCATGAGTGTTGAGCACATTTCACGATGTCTAATTAATGTTGTGTATTAAAAACTTTGCATTGCAGAATTAAATACAGTGTGCGTATTATCTGCAATTCCTTCATTTTAGTAAAGTGAAGTGGGAAGGACTTTTGGCTCCCAAAAGTGAGTGCCTGTAATGCAACTTTTAGCAGGTAGATGAAATACTTCATAGATGGCAGAACAATCATGAAATATATTTTAAACCTCTGGAAAGGACAAAGACTTTAGCAGAAAATGAAAAAAACTCCAACAGTTAATGATTAATAAGCATTCAGGAAAACATTCTTCTGCTTGCATAAAGGAAATCTAAAACCTCTCATCTCTAACTGAAGAATTTTTTATTGGAAATGTTTTAACATATTGTAAAAAATCTCAATGAATTGATAGTATTGATGATCAAAAGTGTTTTATCCCTCAAAATAAGTTAGTAATTAGAAAAAGTTGGAAAAAGTCTGTCTATTCAACCTTAATCTTATGTCCACTGAACTTCTCACATCTAGAAAGAAGTGGACCAGCTGAAGGAAGGAAAATAAATTTATGGGAATAATCAACAGCTCTTATCTGTGTGATTGAAAGGTTTGTTTTGTTTAGAGAATCTAGGAGAAGATATGAAGAAAGTTTTTGAGTATTGAATGGATTGTTGTAAAGATGTAGTGACTTGTCTGCTCTCCAGTCCATCAAGGTTTGGACAGAGTAGGGTAGGATATAAGGAAAGGAAAAGGAAGGGAAAGAGGTGAATCGAACAAAAATAGGTTTTATTTACGTAAAGGAAGGATTTGGATAAATGTCAGAAGAAAAAAAATAAGAAGATTTTTAGTTTAGAATAATAATGAAATAGAAATGCCTGGAAAATTTACAGTCCATTATTACCAGAAATAGTTCATTTTCCTTCCATTTCGCTGTAGTTACTTAAGGTAATATTTGGGTATTCAGATAGAAACTGTGACAGGAACCAGCTGTGTCAAGCATGACAGTCATTCAAATTGTCTTAAAAATATCTTTGCTGCTGAAAAAACTGATGACACAAACACTCAGAGATGAAAAGGATAGGTTATACAGTCAAATTCCATTAAGTTGTCTTGTTAAAGGACAAAAGGCATACAAATCCATGGAAGGGAAAACAAATGAACATGTCTTTCCCTCCCTTCAAAATTGCCAAGGTCCTTAATTATATTTCTTTCAAAATTATCAGATACATAAGTTTAGGGAAAAAAAAAGAAAGAAAGTATATATTTACCTCTTCAAACAGGTAAAGATTGCATTTCACTTTTCCACTGATGGAATCAAGATTATGATGCTTTGGTCTCAACTGGAGTTGCAGTGGCTATTTATTGCTTAAGATATGAGAAAAAAAAACTTGACTTTGTGCTGGTTCCAACTGGCTGAATCTAACACCAGATGCTTCATGATAACCCAGGAAAACCCTGTCTTGGAAATTCAGTATTCAGGAGCATAATCTTCAATATTATACATCAAAATCAGATTTTGTTCCATTGGATTGTGATAGACAGCTAAACTTTTATTTTTTTTTCTTAGGGAGCTCTGGAGCCAGCTGATGACATCCAAAAAGTACCAATCAATAAGACAAGGAGCAATGCTTAGAAAACAGTGAGAATGGCAACCCAAGGGAAAAAGGCAATGATGATAATCAACAAGGGTTCAGCTGAATAGCAAAATCTTCAGTGGTACTGGAAAAGAGCAAAAGAGCTTCATTCATTCTCTGGAACATATAATTGCTTTTGTAAAACAAAAGTTGTATACTTCTATAGACATAGATAAGCTTAATCTGTCACTTTCTTACCATTACTATTCATATTACTATTGTTATTTCTATTATTATCAAACTGGAATTAATTTTTTTCTTTTTTTTTTTAAATTTTCTTTAATTCGCAAGATAAAGGAGTTATTTTGGGGCTGTAAAATTAAATATATTTCTTGAGCTGGCAATTCTGCTATTAAGAGGTTACCACTTTAGCATTTCTGACAAAATATCAGATGTGTAATGCAGAATGCTTTAATATTTAATTATCCTCTGTTGAATCCACAGTAGAGAGGGCAACAGTAATGTAAGGTTATTGAAACAATAAGCATGTATAAGAATTGGAGAAAAAAAAAAAAAGCTGAGATGTCTGAGAAAAAAATCTAACTGTGCAACTGAAAACTCACCCAAAATCTTCTTGAATTAATGAAAAAATGAGGGAGATCTGTTCCATTCTGTCAAATACTTAATTAAAATCATCTATATCAGCTTTACTGATATTTTCTTCTTTTAGCTTATGTCATAAAATAATTTATTTATGCATAATAGAGTAATATTATTTAACAAGAACCACTTTGTAACAGGAAAAAAAAAAATCTCATGAAGCTTCCCCCAGTTTTAAATATTGCTATATTGTTCATCAATTTGTCCAGGCTTGTTTCAATCTTCAATTCAACTTGTTTCACTTTTTCAGATCTTAGATATGTTTGAAAAATTCTGACTGAAACCAAAGCATAATTAAATTACTTAATATTCCATAGATCAATCTTTTCTTCTTCTTGAAAAGGTAAAAATGTAATGGAATTACATCCTGTTTATTGGACTGGACTTTTTTTTTTTTTGTAAACTTTAATTCCTTAATAATCTATTTATTATTAAAATGTTATTTTAAGAATCCAAGAAAATGAAAACTAGCAGTTAACCTGTTTAGATTCATAATATTAAATATACCTTCCACTTAGATAATCTGAAGTTGAGGACAGTGTTCCATGTAAGAAATATGACTTCCTATTCAGTGGATCTGAGTATACTACGCTTTATTCTATTGTAAAGTTTCTACAAGTTCATCTTTACATATACACCCTCTGATTCAAATATATATGTATTAAACTTTAAAAAAAAACAATAATTGCCAATAGTTACTTTTTTTTTTCAGTTTAACAAAACTGCTTTTATTCTAAGTATTCAGCTAAGCATTTTCAGGAAAGAGCTTGATTAGCATGTCACTTGGAAATCCTTTGAGATAAAATATACTTTATCACTACAAGGAAATTGTTTATTTTGAAGTAAAGGTGAAGGAACTATTTTTCACTATTGCTTTTTCCTTGATATTCTTCCTTGACTAGAGTAATAATGCTTTAAAATATAACTAATTTGTATACATGAGTTGGGTCTTTATTTACTTAACAGAATAAGATTTGAACATCACAGATTTATTAAAACTGTTTTGCAAGGTGCATAGTATTGACAATATTACATCCAATACCTTACATCCTTTATATCCAATACCTTTGACAATATCCTAAAAAAAAGTTTCCTCAAATAAATCAATATAAAATGAAGGAGCAAAATACTAGGCTGAGAGAATTTAAGTATATAAGTACATTTTGTTATATGGCCTGAATTTTGCCTTTTAAATCTGTTAAACCTCTTTATATGGTCCCAAGTGTGTTAAGACTTCAAACTTCATCTCTATTTATCAATTTTTATGGGGATTAATGTTCAGAAAGAAAAAAAAAAGAAAAATTGTATTACCTGTTGCAAATGAAGTAAAGAATGATAATTAAAATTAATATGGAATAATAATCATTTTCTCATAATAAAAGAAGTGGAGATGGTTTCAGCTAGCAGTGTTTCTGGAACAGAAGTAGATGTAACAGAGCTTGGGGATTTCCTACTAAAAAAAATCTTAGACGTGTCTTATATATTCAATTATTCAACATGCCTCTTGTGAGGTGAAGGTGTACATGTGTACAGCTTCATTTTTCCATTTATTTCATTGAGAGTTTTTGTTTTAGCTTAATCAATGCTGAAAATGATACTCTACTAAAAAACATCATGACTAATGTCCTTTTGCTGAGCAACAGTTCAAAAGTCAAGCTATTTTTCTTTCTTACTGATAATAACGATGCAAGAAAGTATCAATCCTCAGTAATATTCTGAAGCTTAATTAATTTCAGTAAATAAATGTTCATTATTATAAATACATTGTTTCTGTAAGTGAGACACCGTCTGCTATTGGACCTGTACCTGATTAGGATGAATCTCATCTGCTCCCTTGCTTTGTACCACCATATTCCTGAGAATCAAGAAGTACCAAAAAATATTTTATTGCTAAAAATAAGAAAAAAAAAGAATACATAAGAAATAGTTCATTCTTTAATTCACATAAAGAATAAAGCCATAAAAGGATCATTTTTACATAATACATCTTTGGACCAGTCAGGACTAAGTGGTTTAGGACTATTTGAATTTCCATGGAGTATTTTAACAAATGCTTGAAGAGCTGAGAAATTTCTTCTCAGAATTCTCTTAAATTCTGGTAGTAAATCAGTTTGGATGTGTGTGACTGCTGTCACAAACTATTTAAGTACTTCTAAGCACTAATACAAGAACCTGGCCACCAATATTAGATGCCCAACATAGTGGTTGAAGGGCCTCAGAAAAGGAAAACTGTGATTGAGGAGAGCATCTCAGATGATAGTCTAAGTTAGATTTTCCTAGAGGGATATGTACAAACAGAGTCTATCGCGAAGTGCAGCACTGCTGTCTCAAGGGATGTGACCAGTGTTCACATGGTGAGGAGGTAAGGTTCCATCCCAGCAGCCTAAAGTAGACAGAGACAGTACAGCATCTTGGGAGCAATTTAGAAAGCTCAAAGTTAGTGAGTCTCAGGATTTCTTGAATTGTAGGTGTTTGATTCAAGGTTAATATAAGAACATATGTAGACATCTATCTGAAGCCACCAGTGCTTTATGCACTTTCTGTAGGTGACAGAAATAGGCATCTCCAGAGAGCAAGACGTAGAGTGAAATCTACCCAAAAAGCATTGCATGAATAAGTAAGACCTTGACCTCATGCTCTATGTCTCACTTATTAGTTCATTTTGGCAAAAATTAGAAAAACAAGCCAAATGCAGCTATTTTCTATGGTTAAGCCTATCTGAAAGCACTGACAAATGAGGCCTGGACTAATGATTTAGTTACAGAAAAGGAAAGAAATAAAGAAGCACAGATGAACCATTAATGAATTCACATGCTGGTAACACAGCTGGTGAGGGAGATCAGCAGACAACTCAGTTTTATTTCACTAGGATCTCTTATTTTTCCTTCTTTTGGCACCACCATTTGTGAACTTGTTTGTTTACAGAGAGGAGTACTGATTGCTTAAGAACACCAGTGCTGTGGTTCAAATGAGATGTTGAAACAAAAGGCAAAGGAACCTAATAGTTGTAAAGGAGTCCAAAACGTTAAAAACTTTTGATGTTAAGCTGTTCTTTTTTGCCTTGCCTTGCCTTGCCTTGCCTTGCCTTGAATCATAGAATGCCTAAGGTTGGAAGGGACCTCGAGAGGTCATCTAGTCCAACTCCTCTGCACACACAGGGCCACCTAGAGCACATGGCACAGGGCTGCATCCAAGCGGGTCTTGAAGATCTCCAGAGAAGGAGACTCCACAA
>JAUBNY010000277.1:285803-295907 GCA_032275445.1 Crypturellus soui | reverse complement strand
CCTTCCCGTTTTCTTTTCAAAGGCATTTCAGATACCAGTAATTCAAGGGAGGTATTCTCAATCTGCAGAAAAGTTAGGTAAAAAATGAGCTTGACTATCCAGTCAAGAAGATAAGACAACTGGTTTAGTGTTGTTTATCATTAAAGCCGGATCGAGTTTGCAATATTCATCACAAAACTCCACTCTCATAGTGTTTAACAAACTCTTTTTCAGCATCAACAGTTACAGCTGATAAAAAAAAAAATCACTTGCTTAAGGCATTTCTTGACTAGTCTGTGTCATGGTTTTCCCATGAAATTGTTTCTGCGATCAACTGAATCAAAACAACTCACCCATTTGAGTGAAGGGGAGCATAAATCATTCAAACTAGGGCCCCCTTAAAGCTCAGCAGTGTCAGGTAAATTAAAAAAAAAAGTTTTCAGAAAAAAAAAAGATCTAATATTCTAGTTTTCAATATTTCAACGGTTGACATTCAGTACAGGTATATTTTCTGAATTTATTTTTTCTTTTTCAAATTCTACATGATAAGACTAGGACAAAAATTCCAATGGCAACCAACCATTTCTATTACTTCTTCAGCTCACTGGAGTTGGCCCTTATATATTTGAAAACCAACATATTCAAAGGGTTTATAATCACTTTATTACATTAAAATATTTTTTGCAGATAGGCAATAATTAGAACTTGCTGTCAGTCATGGATATCCAGTGATTTTCAAAAGTAGCACTTCATTCTTCTGGATTGAGTTTTAGTAGTAACTTTAAATGAATTAGAATTCCTTTCTTACATTGGCAACATCCTTAAAGTTTAAAAGACAGGTAAAAATTATTTCAAAGTTCTTGTGACTCTTTGTCTGCATGTTCATCAGCTCACTATTTCCCCCAGTAGAATTTGGTGATCTCATTAATCAGTGTCTTTCAGACTGATTTCTATGTAAAATGTGTGGTTAATTATATACATGTACACATAATTGTCTCTCTTGTTTACAGCGCATAATTAGAAGTATGCTGAGTTTCACACTACTTCTAATACTAAATTTCCACAGGGAATTCCCATTATGGATATAATATTTCTCCATGTTGTATGAGATGTGTTTAAGATGTATGGGAGGGGGGAGTTTTCTGCAGAATTCTGATTAAAATCTTTAAATCATTTCCACTCCCAATAACTACCTTTGCAATTTAGTGTCTGTCTTGGTTATGTTCTCAGCAGGTTATATTAACAATTAATTAGCAATACATCTCAAATGTTCTCTGTACTAATTGCATGGCACCAGAATGAGACTGAACTTCGTAAATAAACTATAGCCATAATAACTTGTTTGAGACAAGACATACACACAATTTTAGTGAATTTTTCTTGTTATATCTCAGCCTCTGCTCAGAGTTACAGCCAAAAGGCATAGAGACTATTTATGAGCCGTGGGTGAAGCTATTCAACTGCTACACAATAGATAAAAAATGCAATCATTTTGCTTATGTCATATTTCCCTCTTATTGTTCCTCTCATTTTTTTTCTCTTTCATTCTTTACCATATCACAAATCTTGTTCTTTGCATTAACAAGTAAACTTTAGAAAAAAAAGCAACCTCCTAAGCAACAATTGAATGACAAAAATATATAAATAAAAGTAAATATTTTCAGTGAGCAAGGTCAGAATGGAAAGAAGATATTGTAATGAAAGCAACCAAGTACCTCTGTTTTTATGCATTTCTTCACAAGTATTCCCTGGTCTGTTTTCATCAACAGTTATTCGTTTTAATAGATATAAGTAAATATAAGTGTTCAATAATAAAATTACACTGCTAAACATCCCTCTATCCCACAGTAACACAGAATTTATGAAACATTATATTATAGAATTATAGTGTAAGAGAAGTCTTTTTCTATGTGAATGACACATCTTCTGGATTTTCTAAAACAGATACAAACAGTTAATCTTTAAGTGAATCGATTTATATATTTTTAGGAAGAAGAATGGTGTAAATAGATTCAAACAGTGTGCAGATTTAGGAACTGATATGGAACTGATTATTAAACTGAAAGCTGAGTTCATACTGTTGACTAGTTTTCTAGGAAGGTGAAATCATATTGGCCAAAAACAAAACTCATGATTGTGCAAAGGAATATGAACAAAGGATCTGCTTTGTGATTGTTCATCTAGAATGATCTCTCTTAAATGAGTGTTTTCATTTTACTGGGAAACATGAATAAATAACACCTTTAAATTTCATGCCCAACACTGATACACAAATGGTGATTTTTTATTTGGAAAAAAAATACTTCTGAGATGATAAGAATATTTTTCAAAAAGACTTTTTTCATCTTTTTGACATTTTAAACAGTAAAATTAAAATGATATTAATTTTAGAAGTATGGGGAAGTTTCTGCAAAATGGCAGATTTAATAATAAAAAGAATAAAGAAAATAAAAATGAGCTTGGTTATAAACAAGAAAAGCTTTACATTTGCACCAAAATGTTTTATCACATTGAACTTCCAACATTGAATATTTGGCTTAATCATCTCTTTATAGCAAAGAACGCAATTAAACAGTGACAAAACAACTTTCACAATTGAGTGCTTAAAAATGAAATTTTTGCACATTGTTTCCAGGAATTTAAAGGATAATTACAGTAAAGAACTAATGGATCTTTTCAGAAAAGAAAAAGATACTGTTTTATTATCATCATCATTTATCATGGCTGTCTCTAAAAACTATTTGTGAAAACATGCTAGAATAATTGATATCAATAATCTAATTGTTTATATGCTTTAACAATACTATAACAAAGCGATTATATTAAACAAAAGATTTCTTTTCTGGTTAATATCAAATTATGTTCTATACTTGGAAGTTAACAAGCACCTTGGCAATCATCAAACCAACAATTCAACAGACCCTTTTTTTTAATAGGCACTTTGTTAGGAGCTCTCTGCTCAAATAAAACTGCTTAATTGTTACAAGACTTTTGCAAATAAGACTCACACTTTCATTTTCACAGTCTAGTTTCATAAGTAGGTACATGGAGCTTCAATTTAGAAGCAATTTGTATAGATTTATGAGGTAAAATCTTTGCTCCATTGACTTAAAAGAGTCCAAGATTTTACCCATAGGCTTCTCATCAACATTACGTTGTACAGTACTTTTTGCCTTTTGGAACATATGTTGCACATAATCGGCCTATCCCATAAGCGGTACTCAGAAAGCTCAAACAAAGGTAACATCATTTTGCATTTGTAGCTGCTTTGAAAAGTCCTACGGAAAGTGGAAATTACAGAAGTCTTTCCTTGCTTAACTGCTTCCAGAATCAACATCCCAATGCATCCTTCCAAACAGCCATGGCCAATGGCTAATATATTCCTTCCTTTCACCTCACCTTTATTTAATTTCTCATTTTTTAAAAAAAATATTGTTTTACCCAATTCAGTAGAGCCAGATGTTTGGTAAATTCTTCATCATGTGGTAAACTGCACAAGTTATTGCATGTAATGAAATATTAAGGAAATATCAAAATGTGTCTACCGATCAAGATCCTGAAAACTAAGGTATGTGTATTTCTCTTACATGTAATGACCTTTTGTCTCTAAGATAACCTGACATTACATTAGCACCAACATGCTGTTAAAAGTTACATTTACATTTCATTTAAGCTCCTATGTAGATTAAAAACTCTTTTATAATTTAATACTGGTCAGGTTCCATCTTCCATCAATTACAGCTGCATATTAATGAACTTACTGTGAGAAATAATGCATACAATTATAAGTCAGGATGTTTTACCAGATGATTAAGTTTATTATATCTGGCCTTAAATACAATAAATTAACCTATCTACTCCCTGTAGTCCTTGGAATATTATCTGGGAATAGATTTAGGATTTGCTGTTGAAGACTTCAATTATGTCCTGCAGAAAAATTAAAAACTAAAAAAAAGAAAGAAAAAAAAGACTTTTTTTTTTCCATTTGAGATTCCATAGATTGCCTGAGACAACTTCATGGAAATGGTAGATAATATGAAGAATGTTACATGACACTTCTGTCAGTCATAGACAGGCTGCTGAGAAGCACAAATGTCATGGTATCCCTGTATTAAGCAACAGAGTACTGTCTTTAGCATCCTTTAAGATGTAGTAGGTTATTGCTCTCATCATCCACAGCCAATTTAGTTTTCTCTCTCCTCTGTGTGGGCACAGACTCTATACTATCTTGGGTAGAACTAGAAATTTATGTTTAGGCAACTGAATTCCATTCTAAATGTCTTAAGATCCCACTGCAGTCAAAAGAGTTTGAACTCAAAAGAATTTCAGTTGCCACAGAAAAATGTCACATTTACTGATGTTTGAGATGCTCTGTGCATACTGCCTGGCTTCCGATTTTTATTCCATTAGGGCATAGATCTTTCATCCCCATCTCATCTCATAGTTGCCATTTCTGGAAGCATACTCAACTGAGATATCCTAGATTGTGTTCAATGGCCCTAGATGTCTATGTATGATGGATACCATCTGAGATTCTTCACACTTTACCAACTATATATGTCATCTTAGGGTTCTGACTACACAGATCACAGATCATCATCAGTGGTAACATCACCGCTGTCCATAATGTGAGACTAGTTCAGTACAGATGGTCTGTCTTGATTCACTGGACCATATTTCCACATATAATGTGATTTGAGATGATGGTCTGAAGCACATTAGCTGTCTTCTGGCTGACGCTCCAGGAGAGCACAAATCTCCCCATGTTAGCACTGTCATGCCTGAAAGCCCTTAATGAGCTCTGTGATCTGCTTAGGGTATCTAGAATGGACTAGGCATCTATCTATATGAGGGAAACTGAATTCAGTAGCTATATTTAGATATATTTAGGTGACTATTGTCTGTAGCTGTATCCAGCCTGTACATTCTACCTGTTTAAATCATAAGTTCAGCTACTTTCTTGCTTGCTAATTAGAATAATGTTGAGAAGAATGTCAAGCAATGCTTTTGCCATTTTTTAATATTAAAAAAGTGTTTAGATTTAGCAAAATAGCACACACCTCCCTCTGACAAAAGCGTTTTTTCACTAGGCTAAGGAATATAACAAAAAATACTCATAGAAAGACTGCATTAAAATTTAACAAGTTTAAATCCTTCTTTAAAAAAATAGAAAATGTATTATTTATACTTCTATTAATTTAATATGTGTATTTTTTATTCACGATAATAAGCAGTGCAACTGCATAGCAACTGCTAAACAAAGGCAGCAGAAGATCTGCATGGATGAACAAAGAGCTCCTGACTACGTTCACACATACAAAGAAAACACATAAGAGGCAGAAGTATTTACAGTGGCCCAGAAGGAATATAGAGACACTATGTGAGCATTAAGAGGTGGGCGTAGGAAAACCAGCCATGGAGTCAAATCTAGAGAGGAATATGGAAGGCAGAAAGAAGGGTTTCTACAGTAAATCATTAGCAAAAAGGAGACTAGGGAAAATTTAACTAAAACTCGACAATTTCTATTGCAAGATTATTGACCTGATGGATGAGGGAGAGCATTTACATATCATGACTTTAGTAAGACTTTTGACTCTATCTGCTGTGACTTACTCATAGATAAATTAATGAAGTATGCGGTAGATAAATGTACAGTGATGCGGACTGAAAGCCACCTGAATTTTTGTATGCACAGGTGGTAGCACAAGTTCAGCTGGAGGCCAATCACTAGTACCTCAGCAGTCCATACTGAACTCAGTGCAGTTTAATGATGATGGGACAGAATGCATACCTAGTAACATACCAGGTAGAACATACAAAACTGGAAGCAGGGTTTGACAGACCAGATGTGTATGCTGGCCTGGATAGGGAAATGGAACCGCAGGAATCACTGATATAGGAAAATACAAAGACCTGCACCTAGAAAAGAATGTGTCTGTACCACAACCTGAAAAGCAGTTTGGAAGAAAAAGACCTGGACATCCTAGCAGACAGTAAGTTGAACATTAGCCAGCAGTGCTCTCCTATGGCAAAGAAGACCAATAACATCCTGGGGATGATTAGGAAAAGCTTTTCAGCAGGCCAAGGGAGGAGATCTTTCTCCTCTACTTAGCCCTGGTGAGACCACATCTAATGCTGAGTTCCCCACTGCAGGATAAACATGGACATAGATGAATAAGTTCAGCAAAGGACTACAAAGATGATTAATCTGACATACCAGGAGAAGCTAAGAGAACTATGTTTGCTCAGCACGGAAAAGAGAAATTTTGAAGGGATTTTACCAATTTGTATAAATATGTGATGGAAGGGAATAAAGATTCTTCCAGTGGAATCCAGTGAGGCAAATCACACAAACTGCAGTACAAGAAACTCTGTTTGTTTATGTATTTTATTATTTTTAATATGAGGGTGGTTAAACACTCAAAAAGATTGCCCACAGACGTAGTGAAGTCTCCATCCTTGGAGATATTGAAAACCTGGCATGGCAAATGTGCATTGTGCAAATTCTGTTTGATTAGATGTAAAAATGTTCAGATACTGTTAAAATTAAAATCACAAAATAGATTATTTGTAAACTAATATGTACTGAATAATATAGTCAACCAATTATATCAAGCAACTCAACTCTCCGGCTGATCCAAATGGGGGCACATCTATACCTTATAGGCTAATCAAGGAAAGTAACTACATTTTTTGTATGTTGTTTTCTATACAATGGTCCTTCTGCAGAAGAGAAGATCATATCTTATTTATGGTCAAAAGCTCAATGAAAGAGAGGATATACTCCCATTTCTCTGCTTTGTACCAACATTCTCAAGTAATTGGTTTTAAAACTGACTTTTCTTCAATAATTCAAATACAAGATCTTACCATTTCACTCTTTTGAAGATGTGATGTGCTGAGTCCAAATCCACAGAAGCATAGCTAGGAGCCAAAGCACAAACTTCTAAGTTTTCTTTTTTCTTTTTTTAATCTTTATAAGCACAACTGTTTTCTTTGGGCTGAACAAAAACTCTTATATTCTCTATAAATGGAAAAGACAGAATTCATTTATTTGTTGCTGACTCTTGTGGCTATAACAATGAATGGCCAGAGGTTTTAACACATATTTCTTGAGCATATATTCTTCTAAGAAGGTTTAAGGCCTTTTTGGATCCTAAAGGAAAAATAGGTAATAGGTTATTAAAAAGAACAGGTTAGCATTCACATTGACCTCTCAAAATTAAGAGGGAAAAAAAGGCAGAAAGTGAAAGCCCATCATGTTAAAATAACAGATATTTTTATTTTTATTATTTTTATCTTTATTTTATTTTTTTTTTACTGATTATATCTGTCCTTCTGCATTTTTATCTCCAAAAGTTAACATATCTTGGAATGGATTTTTTTCTGGTTTACGCAGATAAAGATCAGGAGTAATTCTATCAAAATCAGAGGTCTTGCAGTCTTGTAAAAGCTACAGTTAGAAATATATCTCTTGCATACTTTTAAAAATACTGTAGTATTTACACTGGATGTAAGGAGTTAAGTATACTATTATATAGACTTGTTAGAATATGCTGGAAGAGAGCAGCAGAATGTTTCCTCAGTAGTAGTGTCATGGTTTTCATCCTAACAGCCGCATCAGTGTGAGTTCTGCCAACTTGACTTGTGGAAGGGGTTTATTAATTCTTGGCAAACCTACTTAGTATTTTGCATGAGAATGTCATATATACAACTTTCAATCCATTAAATTCCTGTGAAAGGGTTAATGAGGACCACCTTGCAAGGGTCTGATTCACAATTCCTATAATTTCCAAGGAAATAAGATAAATTTCTAAGAAAGTCAGAGGAGTGAATCAAATTCCTGGGATACCAGCTATACTACAGGGCAGTGTGTAATTCTGGTGCCTGTTGTCATTTATATTGTACTTCACAGATGTTAAGTAGTTAGTATTTTATCACAGCTTCACAGGAAACTAAGGCAGCAAAGTTAATGACTTGGCTATAAAGGACAGAGCACCACAACTACAACTTGAGTGCAGAAATCTGCCTGTGTAATCTAATAAATCATGCTGTCCCATATGTTGCTTAGGTGCCAGTCCTTCTGGCCACAGTTTCTGAGCTTCTCAGCAAGGCACAGAGCTCAGCTGGACTTGGCTGTGACACCAGGCTATCAGCATCAGCCTTAGCAACACAGTCCCAACATCCAAGAGTTGATCTGGGGGACCTCTGAAAACCAGATTAATCTTTGTCCATATTTTTTTAGACCCTGAGGAACAGATCAAGACAAATGTCAGAAAAAGAGCATGAGGCAGGAAGTGTGAATAATGTCTGGTCTTTATAATAGACAGATTTTGAACAGTGGTGTTCATCTTCATGTTCAGTTTTTCTTCACATGAAAGAGGAGGCAAGATGAGATTAGTCCTGACATTTCTAGGTCCTCAAAATTAATCATGTAAAAAAAAATTATAAAGAAGATCAACATCAAAAAAGAATGGATGAAGTGTGGGCTATGGCTGAGGATCCAAAAAGTTGGTAATTAATGTAGGACTTAAATGTTAGTTTACAATGTAATAATGTTTATGCTTGCTGTTTGAACTGCTACACAATTAAAGAACTAACAAGCATACAAAGGCATAATCAACACAAAAACAAAACTATATACAAAAATAAGTAAGGTCATTGTTCAGTAAGCAACCAGAGTAAAGTTTGATATAAGACCCTGTTAGTTTTAGAAAACTTTTAGCATACATAGCAACAATATGTAAAAAGTTGGTATCACTAATTCAAACTTAATTCCAGCTCATAAAATATTAGAAGAAAGTAGATTTCAGAGTGCATTATTATTATTTTGATTTTGTAAGAGTGGTACCCCTTGGCTCCTTGCCTTAGACCTAATCATGAATTCAGTCAGACAAACCACTAACATCATAGCAAAATTCATACCAAGAAGAGAAAATCTGGGATGTTCACAAAATTAATTCTCAAAATCACATGATGAAAAAAGGTTATATTAGTATTAGTGGCATAATATTTATCTTACTATATCAATAATATGCATGAATGAGTATTCCTATTAGATGAATGAGTTCATTTATGATACAAGACAAGGGGGTTTTCAAACCTGGTGTTTTACAGGAAAATCTAAGCAGATCCTGAAACACATGTTCACCCTGCATATGGCATCAGGAATACTATGATAGTGTTTAATAAATTAGATTTCCAAAAAAGGTTAGAACTTCTTTAACCTATTAATTGTTGGTGAAGTATAAATAGAACATATATACTGAGCTCTAAATCATTCTTTTGGAATTGAAAAATGCAAGCTGTCATGTAAATATTTCTGCCAACAGCTTAATAGTAACAAATGATGTTATTTTTCAAGGTCAGAAAAACATTCATTGTAAAATTAGAATACTGATCATATTATATGATACTTATCTTTCCCTGTAAAGTAATATAATTTATTTGTTTGCATCAAAATTGCCTATAAGTTTACAATTTTAATTCTGCAAGAAAAAAAAATCTAACTGTACCTGTGAAGTTTTGTGAAGTTTAATCAATTTTTATTTTAAGATCAAACACAACAGCGTTTTCAGGAAAAAAAAGGAAATATGAAATGTCAAATATATTTTTAGGAACCTGATTCCATGCTTGCAACCTAGATATGGTTTATATTTTATGTTTTCATCTCTAAATTTACAGTCTAGTGGTTTTTCTTACTCAGTTTGAAGCATATTCTACACATTACTTCTCTAAGATTAATGGAGAAAGGAAAGTAAGAATATTAAGCTCCTGTTCCATGATTTTTATATCTCCCTTGTTTGAACTGCTGTGTTTGAAAGAAGGAATATGTTGAAATGCTTTATAAGTGTCAAATCATATTTGGACACGAAAAAGTAAGGTTGGTATATGGATAGATGTTGGGAGACGCGGGTTCAGGTTTGGATGATGCTGTATTAAGAACATCATTCTGATAATATCAGGTATGGATGTACAGGGGGGGTACCCCTGACCCATATGTGACCCCAGGCCTGGAGCATGCTCAGTCAGGCCAACAGGCCTGACTGAGCAACTCATAACACCTACCTGGAAGGCTCCGAAAACCCGGAGGCGGGGCTGGAGCTCCTGAAGGTGGGGGCCAAT
>JAUBNY010000277.1:231295-260704 GCA_032275445.1 Crypturellus soui | reverse complement strand
CACAACCTCTCTGGGCAGCCTGTTCCAGTGCTCTGTCACCCTCACTGTCAGGAAATTTTTCCTTAAGTTCCTGTGGACCTTTTGGTGCTTAAGTTTGTGGCCATTTCCTCTAGTTCTGTCAGTGGCCACTACTGAAAAGAGGCCAGTCCCGTCCTCCTCACTGCCTCCCTTGAGGTACTTATACACACTGTGTTTAATAAAATGCAGTATCAAAATTGTAGTCTTAAGTTTTTTTAACCTTCCTGTTCTTACACTCAAATTGTTATGAGCCAAAGAGAACACACCATATATATAGAACCAAGAAATAATTGTTTGTCCAGCTGATGTTTTAACAGTCTAATAACACACATTACCCAGTACATTCATTAACAAAAATGAAAAAATAAATCATAGTATCAACGCATTTTCCCTGATGTTCACCCTTCCAGTGTCACTTTGGGTTCCAAGCCTGACTCATCCAGCATCCCTCCAGAAGAAGGGCGCAGGGCTACAACAAGCTGTCAGCACCCTGAGTTCATTGCTGGGTTCGCAGTAAGGATTTCTTACTCCTCAGTTTTATGTCTGTTTGGGCTTATTTTTATACTTTCTTATCATAGCCTGATTCATTCCCATTGTTTGTTCAGATGAAGTTTGAAAGCTGGACGGCCCTCTCTCCCAGGCTTACCTGGCACCAAGGGCTATTGCTGGCTATGAGGTGGATATTGAGGGGTTTTGTCTTTTACTATATACAGTAGTCCCCAGAGCTTCAGCCACAACAGGATAGAGAATATGAAATTGACCACTACGAAACTGTTATGGCAGCCAAAACAAGCTAAAACCAGTAATACCAAAATCTTAGTCGGCTATGTCAATCAGAGTACTTTCCCTGGAAGGTGAGACTTGCTTGAGGTGGCAAGAGCACAACGGATTCTAGTGAGGCTTTCCCTTGTGGCGCACAAAGAGACATTCTTCTGAAGAACCTCTACAGCCAAGTGTCCATGCATACGTCAAGAGGAGCATGGGTTGGTGATTCACCTCCAGTCCCAGAAATCTCTCTCAGGTACCACAGAGGTAGATGGTACAGTGTCTGCTATGGGATTCCCTTAGAGTGCAGTAAAAACATCAATTCAGGAATGTTTACAAGATCTGACAGCCTCAGAACAGTAGTGCAGGAAGGTTTGTCTATTATCCAGTTTGATTGTTCCAGTTGCTGACAAGAAATGAGCACAGATCATTTCTTCTCATAGTTTTTGCTCTTGGAACTGCAGACAGGGAAAGGAAAACCTTGCTTGTTTTCACAGAGTATTAGGGAAGTGGAGACAGGCTTAGCTCTCTCTCTCAAAAAAAAAATATCAGCAATAAAATGACATAAATAAATGAACACAGGCATGGACACACACTCACACACAAGCATAAACAGACATGTAAATACATGCAACATATGTGAGAATGTACTGCAGTCCCTGTAGACTGGCACTGCCAGCCTGAATAAATTTAAAACTACCAAAGCAGCACTTCCTGGGACAGCAGCTACAGTGCTATACTATGTTTCAGATACCTTTTCCATCCTGCTTCCCTATACAGATGTTACACTAAAGAAAGTCTGGCAAAAAAAAAAAAAAGATGAAAGTAACTAACTCACACACCATACAAATAAACCTATGTACACCTATATTTAGTAGTTGCCTTCCATCTTCTTGAACCAACGCATCTCAGAAATCTACAGAAATCTACGTATATTTTTTGTATATATTAGATAAAAATCTTATATATAGATGTATGTTTATATATAACTATGTATGTATATAGATATGTATATATGATAAAATTACCTTTTCTGGATTTTGAAAATTTGTTTCATATTTAAGTGGTTTTGTAGATCTTCAGAAATCCTATAGAAACAAAATCATTTCTAATACATATATATGAAAATATAGTATATTTTCAGGTCATTTTTTCAGGATTGCACTTTGTACCCTATATTTTGACAGGACCAGTTCCTTACTTCAGGAAATATAGAAGTGCCTCTGCAACAGTGTTATGAACTCAGAGGTGTCCTATCATATCTGCAAATATCATACTCTGACATCATGGAAAAATTGAAATGGGCAATGCTAGGTACCTAAAGAATAACAAATGGTCAGAAACAACTCAGAAGTAAACTAGAAGTCATGAATAGGAATAGGAATCAGGTAAGAATGTGAGATTTCCTTCTACCAGAGGCAGGTTTCAGGCACCCAAGTGAAAAGGAGAGACTGTGATAGCTAGACTCCTAATGATGAGATAGTGATGAGATGATGTGGAAGGGAAGTGTGGTCCAGCTTCCAGCTGTAGTGCTGGGATACGGCTTGTCATTCGGACACAAGATGTTCAGTTCTCAGTCTTGACCATGTTCACAGTCATGTGAATGATCCTGAGGAGTGATTTTTCCTTTTTGTATTGCTGTCTTAAAAGCTGCAATATGATATAAATACTTAGAACTTACTTGGGAAAAAAAAAAAAAGTGTTATGCAAGCTGTGAGTGATGTTATTTCTCATTAAATTGAAAAATAGGTCACACCCTTTTATTGTTTACTATTTACTGTAACTTCTTTAAATTCAACACTTGTCTTTTCTACTTAACTCTGTGGCTTTTTTGTTGTTGTTTGTTTGTTTTTGTTTCTATCTTTTCTAGATAGAGAACGAAACTGCTTTTTAATTTACTGATCTCCTTATAATTCCTGGCTCAGACTATCCATCTACTTTCTGCTAGTAGTATTCATCTTCTGGCAGTATTCAGCACTTTATGCTTCCCTTTTAGCAAGTCCTAACAGTGTGATTTCCCCATGAACCTATATTCTAATATAGAATTTGAGTAGGACTGTTTTCTGTAAGTACAAATTATGCAACAGCTGTCTAATGACAAAGTAAGATATTTTAAGATATTGCCAGAGACAGTTGTTGTTTCCTGCATCAAAGGGTTATTTCCAGGAGAATCATGGCAGTTTTGTGTTTTTGTAGTATTTTTGATTCATCAATCAGTTTTCTGGTGATGACCAGAAATACTTCTAGTCATTTTTAGCTAGACAGAAAATAACACAAGTTTCTTTCAGAGGTAGCTATCATCACATTTTCATATGTAGCTATAAAGCTTTTTATGCTTTATTTTAGATTCCTTAATGCCGTATCATGCTAAAGTTTTTGATTCAATTTTCCCACGAATAGAAGACGTTAGAGCTGAAGGTGTAGCTTATGAGATGGTGTGTCACTGTTCAGTGTGTTATCATTTACTATGCAACAAATTAATTACTTTCCCTGATATATATAGTATAATTAATGGCAATGAAAGCAAACGAAAAATTATTAAAAATAAACAAAAAAAAACAGCAGGACCAACTGTTTATGATTATAAAGGCATAGATTTTTAATCGAATTCTACTGAAAACTGGAAAAAATATTTATGAGGTTCTATACATGGAATGCAGATCTACATGTACAATTCCGTAGGATCTGTCTCCCTGCAAGGAGAGAGATTGACTAAGGAAATGTTTCTTTTCATTTCATAAGCTGTTGGGGATAATGGGGAGCCATAGTAGCCTGAGTAGGCTCTGGGCTGCCCCCTAGATAACCCCAGTGCCCGCGCACGCCCAGTCGTGCCTGTTGGAATGACTGAGCAGTCTGCAGGACACTGGGAAAACTCATTGCATCTAACACATAGAATGTTCGAGCAGCCCGGAGGTGGGGGCCAGGCACTCCTGGAGGAGGGGGTGGGAGTGAGTAGCTCTGACCAACCAGAACCCTCCGCCACGGAGCGCCACCAATAGGAAGAGATCGACAGTGGCCCCCACCAATAGTGGCTCTCCCTCGTCCCATCTCCCGCTTGCCTGGTTTGATATATAAAGTTAAGTTTTCTGTTAATAAAGAGGAATGTCGCTGTTTTTCACTACTGGGTAGTGGTCTTTGTTTGCAACACTTCCCCCGGTGCTGGAGTCACCCTCTAGAAGCCTATAGTTTATTCCGTTACTAGTTCCTTTTGCATTTTGTCCTCGAGGTGCCTGTGGGTAGCCACGAGGGGCTCGCGGTCCGCAGGTTAAGCTCCCGGAGAAGGTACCGGCACTCCCCTAATTTGGGAGGCTACCAGCCCACAGAGATAACCTTGTTGCTGAACTGGAGGTGAAGGCCCCGTCCTCTCGGCACACCTTTGGCCAGGAGAGGCAAAGCTTCCATCGCACGGGCCCCCGGGGTGGGCCATGATCACATCGGCCTAGGTGGGAACGGGACGGCACGCCCTCTCCAGAGATCGCGAGGCCCACCTCATCCGTCGCCGCGGTCCCCGTCACGGAGGGGCTGCTACCCCCTGGCTCGCCCGACTTTAATAAACTGTTGTTTCCTGTTCCACATGTAAGGTTGACACAAGGTGTGCACCCAAAAGAGCTTATCTGTATTTTCTGCACTGCTTGTGTAATGCACACTACTGAGTAAGTGTAGTTTCCATTACTTAAGTATTTTGTCTGTAATGTCTGAAGTAAACCATTTTCTTCCCTGCCTGGTTTCTCTCACCAAAAGAACTAATTGATTTGCTCTTGATTAAAATCTGAGGGTTAATATGAACGTGTGTGGTGGAGAGACCAGCAAATTATTGGAAATAAAGGAGAAAAAAATGATTTGGCATTGTAAGTGATTCAGAGCAACAGTTTGTGGCTATGATATTTGCATTATAAGCAACAGTAAAGCATCATCCTGTATTTTATTCACTAAATAGTTTGGGTCTTTTTATATATTTTCATTCAGCACATTTAATGTAATTTGAAATATTGCAAAAGAAACTGCCCCATATTCTAAAATAACTATTTTAAAAATTATTTTAAAACTCAAACCCCTTTGAATTTGATTGCTACCCAAATATTTTTGATTAAAAGCAACAAAAATATGTGAAATGATGGAGTACTATGTCCTGTCCCATTCTTTCTTATCATCACAACCTCTGTTTGACTATCGCTACTTGCTGAGCTAAATATTGCTTTACGCTAAGAATGTTAAAGAAAGAAGATTAAACCGACAGTTTATTTTTTTTCTTTAATTTTGAAGTCCATAAATGAAAGTAAGTCAAACTTAAAAGTGGAAGAATTAAGATTTTGTTACTTAGTCTAATTTATTTAATTTTAACTTAATTAACTTCATTTTAATTAAAATTAATGTTCACATATATATTCATGAAAAGTTAGCTTACTACATGCTCTTTTAAGAGGGAGAAGATGGAGAATAAGCTTTTGTTTTGTTTTGGTTCTCATTAAAAAGTTCTTTTTATTCTTTTTATTTAACTTTATGACTGAATTCTTTGCCTTTTTTTTTCTGTTTAGTACATACTTGATATTATCAATTTTTTTCCAGTCTTTCCGTCACATTAAGACCTTTACATATATTTTTAAAAAAGTCAATATCTTTCTCTAGATGATTGTAAACTTTTTTCTTTTTTTAATGACTCTTAAATTGCTTTTCATTAAAAAAAGCACGTCTCACACTACTGCAATACTGCTTAAGCTAGTAAAGTTCAAGAATGTGCAAAATGTTCAAGAATGTTTAAGAATGTGTAAAATTTTTCATGCCCTGCACTTAGTTGGTCACCACACCGAGCACTGACACTGCAGAGCTGGTCTGAGCTTTCTTTTTTCAAAAAAAAAAAGAAAAGCTCAATTGTCTGGATTCTTCCACTTCTACTATCTGCCCAACATTTTAGAGCCTGTGACATGATATTTTTATGTTTGTAGCTAGCCAATTATGACTAGGAATATTGGAAAAACCTCTTTATTACACAATGCTTCCCACACACTGGTGATTTGAATGTCAACATATTTTAGTTGCTCAGAATAAATGACTTTTTATAAATATATGATACCAAAAAAAAAAAAAATCCTCCCAGTCCTTAGGAAAATCTCTATGTATTTTTAGATACAAGTCTTAAAACTTAATTTTACATGCATTCACCTCTAAGTAAGAAATTCTAGTTAAATTCTGTATGGATCTGACCTTTCCTTAGTTTAGTTAATGCCTCCTTGTTTTAATATTTGACACAAGCTGAAACCATCTTTTAGCATCTATCTTTTCTATTTTCTCTAGGACTGGATACTACCCCTGAAAAGTGACCTCTTCTACCCTTTATTATCTCTCTCCCTTTCCCTCCTCTATGAATCTGTGTGTAGTTTCTTTAGCTGTCCCATGTAAATAGGTTCGCAGAGCCCTTCCTCTTTTCTGTTGCCCTCTGCTTATTTACCTTATCTTGATTGCATCCACTCCACAACAAATACAAGAATGAAAGTAATATTTCGTTTTACCTTGCTATCTCTTCACTGAACACCTAAGTAATTCTTTATGTTTTGTGGCTTCTAACTTTAACTATATTAATTTTACTCCAAAATCTGCCTTGATAGTTATCTTGTGCTGTCATTTAATCTGCTGAACTCCAGTTCTGATATTTCGATCTTGATCTTGATTCATGAAAGAAACATAGTTCTCTCATAGTTCTGTCAAGTAGTTGTTACAGAAGCACCCAAATTCCATATTCCTTGCTTACAGAACAAAAAAAAATAACCCAACTTTAGGATTGTAATTTCTGTAATTTTTGATATGTTTTAACTCTTCATTGATCATCCTGTATATGTTCTCTTTCCTTTTTTGATTTACTTACAGACAATATCTTTTCTAAAATTTAGAAACAAATCTCCTGAAGGTTTACAAGCATTTTAACATCCTTTGTAGATTCTTCCTTCTTGATCAAGGAGGTTAAGAGCCACATGCAAACAACTAACACTCAAGTAGCTGAGTATATGTGAGTTATCTGAACTCACATTACTGTCTATGGAGATCTAATCGATGCTGACAGCCCATTCCTGTCCTCTCTGTTTTAAGGTTGATGGCACCAGTCTTCCTTAACTTGTTAGTGTTGGAACATCAAAATGAGGTTGTCAACAATGCAGACTCTTTCCAGAAGATGCTAGTGGTGAGGTTTCTTCCGCTTGGGATCCATTTTAATCCATTTTATAGGTTTTCTCACCGCAGCCTGCTACCTTCCACCCATCTTCCAGATGAAGTTTTACCCAGTAGTCTTCTCCAGCTTTAATTAATGTGAAGGATATTTTTTGTTATGTAATGACTACATTGGTTACATGACTAGAGCTACAGAAGGTCACCTGACCACTAATAAACTACTAAAAAAAGCTAAAACTAATCTGGACAAAAGAAAGTCTGGACAACTCCTGAGACTGCAGTGTGAGGTCAATATAAGACTATTAACTTTCTATGAAAAGTGATAAAAATAGTACTTACTGGACTGTGCAGTACAGGACATTATTCAATTTTCTAAACACAGACATATACTGACAATTGAGATGTCCTCAGATACTTTAACTGTCTTTCGGACTCCCCTGCATAAATGTTCATCTATCATAATGCAATCTGTTATAGATCCTGTGTATTTGTCAGACCTGTTGGAGGTCTTAGATATGCTAAAGATTGAATTCCAACATAACTTTTAAATTTTTGAATAGCTTCCTGATTCCACTGACCATATTAGATATCTAAGGCTCAATCTGTTACCTAAGTATAGCTGTCTAGTGTTTTTGAGATGCATTAAGATATCTGAGACACCTGTATAGGACCTGCAAGAAAATCATCACCTTCTGGAGGAGCAACTCATGCCAGGTAAACATATCAATCCTAAATGGCACCAAAAATCACACTTGGCAAATGAAACAAGCAGCTTGCTGACATGTAAACTCATGCTTAGGCACCTACCTTCAGCAGTCCAGTATCTATAACTTGCATGCACTTAATAAAATGCTTATTTATATTATTTACAAAAGGTAATGAAGTTTACAAAGCTTTAAGTTACAATTTACCGATTTTTTTTTGCTCTACAGTAGAGTATTTAGAGCAGTATTTATTCCTGCAAGCTTCATTGGTTTATACTAATTAATATAATCTCACTTTAAAAAATAATATTTTTAAAACATTTATATTAGCAATTTATGTTGAGTTTTACAAATAACTGCCTAGGAAACATGTCCCACAATATTTTAATATTCACATTAGTATTATAGTATCAGGAGGACAACTAGCTGGGTAAAAAAAAATGGATAGTCAGAGGCAGAGTGGTTAGTTGATAAACATTTAATGATGGTATCTTATTTAGGTATCATACCTGGATGCCTGTAACAAGTTTTAAGAGACTGTTATGGATTGTGTTTGTCTTGACATTGTTGACACACCATTTGCACCTCATAACTCTGGCATCTTATCTTTGGGAAGACTGTAATATCAGCTATCTACCTGGCGTTGGAAGATCAGCTCAAGCCCTGAACAATGACATTCTTCGCAGTGCCCACCAGAGCAGTTTGCATGCGAATCGGGGGTGAAGAGGATTACCAGAGCAGCCAGCACATGCGACAGGAAAAACATGTACCAGAAAACTTGGAGAAAATGGGAGAACTCTTGAAGGATAAAAGGACTACATATTCCTGCACCGGGGGCATGGAACATCACCTGCACCGGTGTGTACCGCCTTCTGTTCCTGAACATGACCTGCACTGAGACACCTGTACCTGCACCAAAGCGGAGCCAGCGACATCGAAGCGGACACAATGATTGGTGGTAGTGGTAACTATAATCTTGTTGCATCTCTCCCGCTTGCTTGCTTATATTTCTTTCCTTTTCCCTTCTTTTTCTCTCTGTCCTATTTGTGCTTATGAGAATAAAGCTAACAAGGTTGTGTGGCATTTGACCCCGTTTGTGTCTTAATCTCGCTCTTGGGATTGTATCGAAACCTCCCCTGACACTGAATCGGGACACAAATGGATTACATTAGGTTCTATCCTGGCACCTCTCCTTGTCTTTATCTGACAAGGATGAGTAGACAGATTGCTCTCCTATCACTTTGGCATACAACACCAGACTGTGGGTTTGCAGACTGACACCAGACTTGTCAATACGAACAATGACAAATGCAAAGTATTAGACCTGATAAAGATAAACCAGCTGCAGCAACACAGGCTGTTATCTCTTGAAATCTTTCCAAAACGTTAACAATGATTATTTTATAAATTAATATCCCAATCAAGAAGTAGATCAATTACCTGTTTTTTTTTTAATTATCTAATTTTCAATCAAGAAGCTTAATTTGAAAATCTTACTTAAAATTCATATTGTCTGCTCTAAAAATGATTTATTCTTGCCTTTGAAAATATGGCAAAGTTTGCAAAGTCATGCTGACAAAACTTGCATTAACTTCACTGACCTAGGTTTTCACACTTTGTCTTTCATAAGAATATAAGAAGAGAAGAAAGTCTTACACTTAAAAAAAAGGGAGGGACGGGGGGAAATCCTTGACCTATTTAGCAGCTGAATTATAGCTTCTCATGTGAGAGATTGAAGTCGAATCCTTTACTATATCTAGAACAACTTTCTATTTTATATAAAGAACCACTACTTACCTAAAATTATTTATTTTATCCATCCTCTTTTCTTAATGCTATTCTTTTTGTTATATACTTCTCATTTTGTTTAAAAACATTGTAATCCAATTTTGATTGATAAATGAAAATATTTCCTCAAACTGCCAAACACAAACAAGCAAATGTACATAAATAATTAATATTTACATTTCTTTATATTAGTTTTACCAGCTATGTCTACATTTCAACCTGAAGGTCATGCGAAATTCAACCTGAAGACAAAAACTCATAGATTATGTCTTAGTAGAACTCATATTCTGTTTCTAAAGGGAAGTAACAGAGCAGAGATAACATGCATAGATGTAAACATCCTTCTGCCTTTAAAAAGATTAATTTCCTCTATACTTTTTTTTTTTTTTTGCACATTTTATACCAGTTCCCGTGTCTTAGGTTGTTTATGACACCTGCATAGGACTGATGGGTATGACTTACTGTTGCAGTTTGAAGCAGGGGAAAGAGGAGATACCAAATACTATGGCAGCTATAGGCCTGACTCTGGCAGTATCAGATTCACAGTCTATTTGGCTGTAGGTCTGATTGCCTTCCAAAGAAGTTGCTAAGTTCATGAATTGCATGATTTATTCAAATGCAACATTTACAAAGCAGGTTTTGGATGTCAGTAGAGGAAATTCTCTACTGGGGGTTTTTAGCTAGCTCTGATGTACAAATGCACAATATCACTCACCCCAGAAGATGGGAGAGGACTCTGAGTCATGTCCTCAGGCAGCATCCCGACCTGAGGAGAGGAAAGGGGTTCAGCCCATTGACTGATCCAGAAGTTATGATGGAATCTCCCTTCCTCCTCCTTTGCTCCTTTCACCTTATATATATTATATATATATATATATATATATATATAATATACACATATACATATTTTACATTTAGGTGGAACTTGAGTGACTGTAGTCATATTCACTTTTGTTACTCCTTGATGAAAAAGTGTCTCACTTTCATTTAAAGCTATAGTCAATCGAAAATCTAGAGCGTGTGCTCAGTGAGGAGAGATTGTACCTCAGAGGCAGGTAACTTTTGAAATGGAGTTGTGTTTTGACATTATAATGAGCTTATAAAGAGCACAGTTCAAACAAAGTTCATCCGAAAGGAGTTATTTGCCACCCTTGCTGGCCTAGCACCAGACATCTTATCGTATATCTCCCACTGGACAGCTACTATGCAGCCTATCAGCAACACAGCAAAGGGAGTACAACAGAGTGTGGCTGCAGTGTCTTCACTCCACTCCACCCTCCGTTACTCTTCTTTGCAGCTGTGAGGAGGGCAGATTGTGGTGCCCAGGGAACTGTGGAGAAGCAGAGTCCGTCTGTACCAGACCATCTCGGAAGTGTCAACTGTGTATCACTCCAAGCAAGCCTCAGTAATGCCATAACTTCTGTTAGGCCCTAGTTTTTCTCCAAGTTCTCTCTTTTCAAGCAATTCTTCCTCACTTAACAACTACCAAAATCCTAGCTGTTAAGCATTTGCCAGATGAGATGCCAGATATCTTATTTTTATGCCAGATAAGATTATATCAACAGAAAATGAACTATGTGTAGACATCTGAATTGAGTTCTGTTGACTATGACTGCCGATTAGATGTGCAGTTCACATGCAGAAATGAGATTGCAGTCACTTAAATTCCAATGGCCACAATATGCAGCTGAATTCTAACCAAAATGCTTATTGCTCTAATTAATGGATAATAGGTGGCTTTTCTAGTTCCCCCAGGCAGAATCACTATTGATAAACCTCATGGCAGCACAGCCTTTCCTTCTCAATACCTGAAGAACCACAGCTCACAGTTTCTGAATGTTTAAAAAGCAAAAAGCAGTCTTGTGTATTTATTTTATTCATACCCTTACGCATCATCATAGAAACATAGCATAATTTTGTTTGGGGCCTCTGGTGGTCGCTTTGTCCTTGACTGCTTTGTTAAGGCCAACTTTGAAGGTAGATAAAGTTGTTCTTGGTCTTTCGCTTTTGAGCTCCATTTTCATGAATGGAGATTCCACAACTGTCTAGGCAATCTTTTCCAGTGATAATACTCACTCAGTTGGTAATATTCACTCAGTGGGATTCCCCCCTCCCTCCTAATATCTAATCATGATTTCCCCTGTAATAATTTATGTTCGCTCATCCTCACCCCTTCTCTGTTCACCTCTGCAGTTGTCTGATTTTGTGTAGGATATTATGGGTGAAGCATATAGAATAGACAAACCTGGATAATGTCCTGGTGAGAATCTGCTATAGGCAGGCTGGTTAAGAAGATTAAAACTTCCTTAGACTGCTAGGGAAAAAAAAAAGAAAAAAAAAAAAAAAGAAAAGAAAAGAAAAAAAAAAGCCTCATAATCATACACTCTGGTTATAGTGGAAGATATAAACTGCTATGAAGTGAAGTATGGCTAGGCATTAGCAATTTAAGTAGCATTTGAGTATCTCTGACCTCCATTGGAGGAGCTTTTAGGTATTATCATCTGCTACTTCCTCCACCACATATTAAGGCTCAGGTGGCCCAAATACCTCCCTGGCTGAAATTGTTTCTGTTCACCTGTTACCGAAATGCTAACTATTAACTGTAAGTGTACACTGCAAGTGGAGAAAGTTCCCTCTGCAGTAGCTTCCTGTTGCCTCCATCTTGGGAGTCTCCACTCACCCAAATGTAGCTTCTAACAATCCCTTCTTCCATGCAGTGTTCAATACAAAGAGAGTGAGTGGACTGCCTTAACTGCTTCACCTAGAGGCTGAGTGCCTCACCCAGTGCACTGCATTTACAGACAAGGCTGCCCTTGCCACTTGCCTCAGAGGGAGCACAAGGCATTTCCTGTAGCCAGAGATGTAAACCAATATGTCATCCCTCGGAGCTTTCATTTTGGTTGAAGTCTTCAATATGCAGAGAAATATCCTCCAGCTAATGTCAGGGATTTTTCCCTGTGGCAGGTCGCTGCTTTGATTGAGCTGTCTTTAGAGTTCCATATGGTCTGAGCACGGGAGAGTTATCAAAATATATGAACATTGATAGGTATCAGTGCTGATTCATATCAGAATCAGTCTTGAGATCAGTAGATCGGTAGATGCCTGTTGAGATTCAAAGGTATCAATGCCTATTGGTAAATATAGAAATTGATAGCTATAGATAGGATAACATAGAATTGAATAAGATATTTAGTGATACTGATACCTTTCAGTAAGTATGGAAATCAACAATTATTGTTATAAAAAGGTATTGATAGGTACTATGTCCACAAGTATAAAAATTGGTCATGAGACTGACAAATATAAATACTTGTTGAGATCAAAAGATTTCAATGCCTATCTAGAAGTATTGACATCAGTGCCTAACAATGGGGCCAAAGACTGCCTGGGCCTTGTTCCATATCATCCTTTACTGTCAAGACCTTGTTTGTTTACCTTGATTGCAACATGCCTACTTGTTGTCACAGCAATCCCTAGGCACTCCCCAGAAACTGTTGGATAAGAGCCTGACATTGCCTGTTCAGTAAACTGCTGAAGTTGAAGGTGTAAGCAGCAGAAGCAGCAGTCTGATTTATATATACCAAACCACTTCACATTCTAGCTGCAAAGTCTCTGCTGGCCCCCTTCCCCATGCTCCTCATCAACAAGAGGTGAACCAATTTTAACTCTACCTGTTTCTTTTATAATCATGGACAACTCTAAAAACAAAATCTGACAGAAACTTAAACCAAGTTTTCATAGTGATGCTTGGGCTAAATAAAAACACTAGGATGATGAAAGCAGATTTTCTGTATTGATTTACTAGATCTGCCTCTCACCCTCCTTTGAAACAGTTTAGTTTTATTGCATTTGCCAGAGTTATTCTTAAATTTTATAATTGTAAGGAAGAGAGGATTGAGAATGTTCAACAATTAAACCTAAAACCTGGATACTGAAGCAATCAGAAATATTAATATCACAATGTAAAATTATAAAATACTATTGTATGTTCTATAGTTTACTGAATTTATAGTAGCTAATGATCATTTACTAATTAACTTATGTTTTTAATTTACTCTGTATACTTCTTCTCTTTCTTTTTTTTTTCTTAATTACGTGACAAATGATAGCTTTATCTAAGTATAAATTTTACAAAATTGTTGCAGTTTCAAGTACATCAAAAGTACTGTTTTACCAGAGTTGCAGATATCCATGAATAAGTACATTTAATAGAACAAGATTCTAGGATTACAATTAGTCCTTGAACTGTTTGTATATTTGGGGAATAATGAATGATTTTACATTTTAGCACTGTAGCTCCTTTCGAAAGAATTTTTATCTTTGCTCAGCGAGCTGAAAATCTTCTAAATTGTGTTTCACTTTCTTGACTCAGCCTTGGCATCATTTTCTTTCTGAAGTTGTTGGCATGGATATTCTAAGAAATTGCCTATGCATTAAATTTAAATTAGCTGTCATTATTATTCAGAAAATAATGAGAATGAGAGTAAATCATGTCATTAGTAACAGCTTTTGCATCAGTATCATATTTTCTACTCTGTTTACTGCTAAATGTACAGTTTACCTAAAGAGGGAGTAAGAAGAAATAGGATAAAGGACTTAGGAGTGAGCATGCAAAGTGTTCAGAATATTACTTTATTGTAGAACAACTGTAGTGTTAGAAACTTTTTTATTTCAGTAGAAGTAGGGTTTTTGTCCTTGCATGTAAAATATTTTTTAAAGTTAAAGCAGAACAATCCTGTATATATGCATGCCTGACTGTTTTCCCAAGGGGAAAAAAAAAAAACTGTTTTCTGTAGCACAGTTGAGGGCCACATGTATCAAATCATGTCTAAATTTACAAATGAGCAGCTACGGGACATCTTTCCCATGCAAATACCTCTTTATTTAGCACATGCCTAGCATTTCACATAGTTATAGGACTAACAAAGCTCTCCTGTAGTCAAATTTTAGCATAATATTTTTTGATGGACAAACATGAGAAGAGATTTTAAGGTGGACACAACATTAATTCTGCTGTACGTCACAAATACAAAGATCAAATACAAAGATGAGACCAGAAGTGACTAGAAAGAAAGAATAGTAATAGTAATAGTTGGAGATAAATAGCAGAACAAAAGTTTGAACTCTTCTTTAGATTCTTTTTATCAACCTTTTGTCTCTATCTCTTCCTATCAGCTGGTGAGCAGAGACTTTTCCATCAGTCAGCCCTGTACTTTAAAAGACTGATATTGAAATGAGCAAGACTCTCTGAGAGCAGAAAATCCTCCTTCCTTCCTTCTTTCCTCCCTCCCTCCCTCCCTCCCTTTCGAAGGTCATGCTTTTGCTATTTCTGTTTGTGTTGTGGCTCTGGAAAGGGAAAGAGGAAGGGGAAAGGGGAATGGATGGGAAGGAACAGTTTCTAAATGGAAACATCAAGAAATCTTGGAGCACAACTACACTAAAGCACAAAAATCTAAAGGTAAAATGTATGTTATGGAAGTAACAGAGAGATAAAACTGTCACAGCAAGGTGTGCACACCTTGTATTGAGTAAGCAGCCCTTAGGAAATGTCTTAAAAATTGAGGGAGCTATTTCCTTCAAATATTTTGACTTATGCTTATGAAAACATTTTTTTTTAAATTTCAGTTGCTCTTTAAAGTGCATGAAAAGCCTAATTTTAGTGTTCTGAGAGGACACAATTTAGTTTACATTTTCTCTTTTTTTGACCCTACTTCTCTACTATTACTTCTAGTGCAATGTGGCACACTTTCATTTAGAAAGATGAAGAGGACATTCCCAGCTATTCATCTGCTTCTTGTTTCTAGGACATTTTTTTAAGAATATTAAAGGAAAACAAATCACTGTTAAAAAAAAAAAAAGAAAGAGATGTTACAAACTGAATCTAATAAATGTTCTAGAGTTCTGTACAATGACAGATAAATTTCAAAGAAAAAAAAAAGACAAATCTAAAGCCTCTATTCCATATGGAACAAGATAGAGAAGTTTAATGAGTAGGTTAACATAGGCCAACCAAAGACATTATATGCTTATGGTATCTGACAGTGACTTGGTGATGGATAGGGGAAAATGTAGAAAAGTGACTATGGCTCTTTTCCTAACCTTGTCACTGTTTCACTCTTTATTTTAGTTTATTAATGTAGACCTTCTGTAGCTAATTGTCTAAATTTCTGTATCCAATTACCTAAACTGAGAAAAAAAATATTTTTCCGTATTAAATTTAGAATCGTCAGAAAACAAGGATGATACTAGTATCAATTACATTATTAAATATTTAATCAAAATTAGATTTCTATCATTTATTTGCTTTTTTTTTATGTTTTCTTATGTATACTCTTCAAACTGAATTTCACAGTTTTAGCATATTAGTGGTCTGCCAGTTCTTTTAGATTTACAATAGTAAAATGCTCCAGTATTGTACTTTTCTTATTTTGTTCTAGTAAATATGTCTCAGCCACCAAAAGTATGAGTTTCTTGATTTAAAATAACTCTCCATTTTGTCATATGAAACAGTAAACATTAGATGATTTTTGATACTTTTCTTCACTTATCTGTTTTCCATCTGCAAGATAATGAACATGGTAAACAAATAATGCCTGATACAGTCACATTTCCTTTTAGCAACTGTTACTTTAGACAGCAAACTTGAAGAATGAATATAACCACAGATATAACAGATGTCTCATAAAATTAACTTCAGTTGCTTCTTTATGACCTCTGTCAAGGAAGTAAGTCAGCAAGAGCAGCAGTAGATTCTGCTGTAAGATAACAGTGACCTGCATTCCCAAGGGTAGTACCCATAAATAAGAGAATTGTGGTCTTGCAAACAATAAATGTGATTAATGACAAAATAACTTAGCAAAAATAGCTTCAGCCACATAACAATTTGACATCTTGGGTCAGAAAGAATAGAATCTGTAATAACAATTAAAATATATCCACTAGGTAAGCAAATTTCAGTTAGACTCAGGAGAGAAACATATACAAAAGTCCATGCTGTCATAATTTACCATATTTTCTTTAGCTTTTCTTTATGTTATAAAGCTTTTCTTCACATCTTCTCTAAGTAATACACATCTTTTATACGTATCTTTTTATTTTACTATCTATAAATTTTAGGTAAAATATATGTATATATATGTCTCAAAATGAATAGCCTAAGTTTCAGAAAAAACAAAAACAAAAACAAAAAAAATAAGACCATGAGAACAATTTTCTTACCTCTTTTACAGGCAAGAATCTAGGAAATTAATTTAGGGAAAGAGAAGGAAGAGAAACAAATACAATGAGGATCACATATCACATACTATGGTATTAACATAAATTACCATATATATTACCAAATTGGACCTGGTGTGGACTTATTATTTTCTTAACTTCTAGAAGGCTTTTCAGCTGTAAAAGAGGTATTTACTTTCAATGTTATACTACTCACGTATATTAGTTGAGGTGACTAGAGGTAGAAACACTCATAGTCATGAGACAGTATAAGGGCAATGCTCATGTAATCTTACATTATAATTGTATTGAAAGAGAAATATTTCTATCTTCCTTTTGGTATTTCTCAACAAATTCAATACTCAGGATTTTTCCAGGTATAGGAATTTATGACGCATTTTACTCATGACTATCATTTCATATCACCTTGATCATCTTGAGCAAATGTTTAGAAATATATCCTTTACAAGTGGCACAGATCTATACTGTTTCATCTACATTTTGATTTACATATCCACTTCCAAAATGAGCTTAGATTGGGGTCAGTCTCCAAAAATGATGATGTAAAGTTCGAGTTGCTAGTTGTTTTTCAGATCTATTCAAATCCTGCTACTGCTGAGCTAAAAAGTAGCACCACTTTCTTTTATTATAAAATATCTACTGGAATCAGATAAAAAATTTAAAAAATAATCAAAAATCAGTACATTACTTTTTTTTTTTTTTTTTAACAACAGTAACAAACATTGCTGCAATCCACTGTGCTTTTATATCTTATCACCATTTTACTGGTTGCCTACGAGTCTCTGGTGTTTCTCAGGGAAAAAAGAGAATATGGACTTATTATTAAAAGGACTCTGGTAAGTTGTGGTAATGAACTCAGGCGTATGAAGCCTCCAAAGACAGATTATTTAACATGAGAACTTGAACCATGTTTCAAATTACTCCAATGACATTTTAAAGCACCTTGGGTATACTGTGAATTTAGATTGGCTGTGCCACCTATCTGTAAGTCCTCCAGCAATAAAAATTAGCATCTTGCCCAATATAATAAATCATTTTTGAAAAGTAATTACATTATTGCTATAAAAAATGGCATGCAGAAATATAACATCCACAACTGTATAACAGACATATAAAACCAAGTGTAATGCTACACACTAGATGTTATCAGACAGCTAGAGCTTTAATTTATAGGTATATGAAGTGAAAAGATTGCTAGGGATCAGAAGGAAACAATACATAGCATAGTCCTATATTCTGATAAATATAATATTGTCATTGTTAATAGCAAGCTACAGATTTTGTATTAATATAACGAAGGTCTTGAGATTTGTCAATTTCTGCCTTTACTCATGTTGGATTGTACCAAGCTTGTTTTAACTTCCTAAACTGTGACAACTGCCTAATGGGTGGCTATTACCTCATTTATCTAAGTTTAGCTTAGTTTTCTTCATTGGGGTGCCCTAATACCTCGTATTAACATTTTTGCTACACATGCACACACACATACACACACAAAAGAAAAAATAAAATGCTGTGTAGAATGATGCTGAAAAAAGGAGTACAGGCATAGAGTGATAGCAGTGGCCTCAAAGGTCTGGGGCATCGGATGACCCTGGAAATCCCAGGGGAATCAGCAACACAGCAGTAGTAGTAACAAAATATAGAAGTTGGGTGAAAAATCATGTTAGGGATCATAAAAATGTCAAATGTAAAGCATTTAATATATGGAAAACACCACAAATTTGAAAGAAAAATAAATCATCAGGATAAAAATTATGCTATATAGTAAATCACTGAATTTTGTATAATATTTGGAAATGCTTGTTTTATAACTGTAAGGATAGATGTTTGTTAGTATGTTTGATAGTATGTTCCGTTGTTTGGAGGAAATGTAGAATATAGTTCTTTTCACTTTAGCTTGATGAGTGAACCAGTCCTTGCTCAAAACCTCTCCAGCAGGAATCTAACACAGATCCCTCATTAACATTCGCTTGACTCAGCAACACTTCTTATGAATTAAGATATTTATTTCCTTACACTCATGCAAATAAGAGTTCTTTCAAGCTTTACTTTTGCATCCTGGAAAGCCAGCTCGTTCTTAACACTGGACTTGAATCTTCCCTATAGCAGACTTAAGTAGAATTTGAAATCAAACTCATTTGAAATCAATGTCTGCCAAACTTAAAACTAAGTTTAGTATATGCATTATTATAATGTTGTGTGTATCAGCATATTTACAATTTATCTTATGCCAGCTACCAATCAAGAGAATTTTATCAGACATTCCTGGATTTCTTTGAAAAATATTTTGAGAAGAACAGGAAGAAAAAATAATCTTTTGAGGCAACTAACTAAAACTTTTGGCTCTTGTTTTAATAAATTTTAATACACAGATTAAATGTCTGCAGACCATCAAAACAGCCTGCAGACTCATTTTGGAGTACAACTAGATTGTGACCAGTTATTTAGTGCTGTGTTTATGTTTAAAAAAAAATATTGCAATTGACAAAATTTAAGAAAGTCTCACAAGCTAGAATGTTTATTCTTAGGAATGTCATATTTAGCACAATCAAAATAATGTTTACAACATTAAACACTTTTCAGCTCGCTATATGTATTTTATTTATTAGGTCGTGTTAATTTCTGATAAAGTTTTCAATAACTTTTTGTTAAATATTTTAGCATTAAAGTCTAGAGTACTTACTTAAAACCTTACTAATCTTTATTTTGAATTAGTTTTAGGTATTAGATGTTTGCTGTGAGTAACTCAAGTTTTTTATTGTAAAGTATAAGAAGTTGTGATGTCACATCTTTCTCTCTATTTAAAATGCTGGGAGGTGATATTGTTTAAAATACCCCTTGCACTGGGTACCTTGAAAATTCATTTAAGTTTTCAAGGCAAACCCTGAAGAAAGACAAGCTGAGTACTATCATGCACTATGCTACAGGAAAAAAAAATCTGGGTGTGGTAAATGTACTTCTGACTTTCTTGATTCTAAATATACTACCTTTTCCTTTAGCATTTTTTTTATTTGTATCACCTTCTTTTCATTTATTGATAAGCTAACTAATTAATATAAGATGGCAAAATCCCCTTTCTAATTTTAGATGTATTTACAATATTGCTCTGTGGGCCTACATGTAAAAAACGCTATCTTTTCTTTTCTCTGTGGTCTCTTTCATTTCTGCACTTCAAAGGTAAAACACAAGAATAGTGGTTATTAATTTTTGTCTGCCTTTCATCATGGAAATTAAAGTATTGATGTAAGAACAGCTTTCTAAAGGATATGAACTAGAGAGACTTTTTAAAAAAAAAATTCCTTATATCAAAGGAGAGCTAATCGTACTTGGATTTACATTAGTATAGTTTTATTGATTGATGTGACATCCATAGCATATATGGAAGAATTAATTACTTGCATTTTAGATGTTCACCACATTCTACACTGTGAAGATTTATGTATTTATCTGCTAAAAAAATAGTAAATCAGAAACTGGTTAAGATAATATGTTATAAAGTAGCAGATGCATCCATTTTCATTCCTCATCTTTTTTTTTCCAGCAATGTAAAAGAAAAATAGTATGTTAACAAAAGAGAATTTTCTCTTTAATTCTACTTTCATTTTCATGATTTATCTATGCTGGCTTTGTTACTTTTTTCTTTTTTTTTCTGTCAGATATATTTTTAAGTGTTTTTCTAAATATGCAGATTTTCAATTTTTAGATAACTGTTCTATGTTGGTATCATAGCCCTGCAGATTAGGGCTTGATATATACAAAATTCTGTTTGCAAGAACTGTACAATAATATTTATGCATTTTCTTCTCTGTATTTAATTTTTCTAATATCAGTGAGCATATATTTACAAGTCTTAATTGAATGTCCACTGCATGTAGAAATTAGTGTATAGTAAATCGTATCTTCAAAGACATTTGTTCTTCATGTGTGCTTATCTAAATTTAACATCAGTATTTTTGAAATAAATGATCAAAAATGTTATATTTCAAAAGTATTTCCAGTATTAAGCAGTCTCAATCATAATTATAAGGTTAACTGGATTTAGTTATCCATTGGCATTGGAATTTGACTGTTGCCTAACATCCAGAATGTCCAGAAAATGGTGGATTTAATTTTACTACAATCTGTGTTTAGATGTTGCATTCTTGTTTGGTGATGAAATAGAAAACATTTCAAAAGACAACTATTATTACTATATATACACACATATACACATATTTTATATGTGTGTGTGTATATATGTAAAAATAAATATAGAAAACAGAGCACAGCTATAATTATCTACAAGTTAAAAAATATGGCTTCATAAAACCTAAGAAGGAAAGCAAAGGCTATGTTATATTCTGTAAGTATTCAGAAACCAGTCAAGATAAAATAAATTAGAAAATAGTAAAATGTAGATAAATGTTTTTGACAAGTGTGATGAAAACTTGGCTTAAAATGGAAAATTCTGTTCTGTAGAGTCATTTCCAGATTATTCAACACTATGGTACAGGGAGACCATTTTTACAGAAACTCATGAAGATGCTGAAAACCAGAAGTTTTAAAGACCTGCCAAAACTTCCTTCATCTCCCCACTGTTATTCTACATTTAACAGGTATGTCTATTTGCATATTGATCATATTATATGCATTGATTTGTATATATGTAAGTCTATAAAACGAGTTGAAATTTAGGCTGAGTGCAATTTTTTGATCAATAATTTAGTAATCAAAACTCAATTTTATTTTGATTGATATAACTGTCAAAGTCAAGTCAAATTTGGCAAGGGGTTCATCCAACTGGATTCTTTTGAATAAAACTCTGAAAGTTAACACAAGTTAATTTCTTAGACTGCATATTTTCTTGTATTCCCCAGGAACAACTCCTTTAATTGGTCTTTGCTAGTCATGGTGACCATCCTTAAGAGATGCAGGCTGAACTGGACTGCATAGGTATAAATATATTACTGGTTCATCTGCATGTTTTAATCTTTTGCTATCTCAGATGTAGCTGAGAACATGAAATACTATGCGCTCAGACTCCTAAGTCAGCTTTCAAGATAATGGATAAGAAACACTATTTGGAATGTGAGGGAATCTATGGCAGAGCACGCTGCTTTTCTTTCTTAAAACACATTAAATACATTATTCAATAACTGTACTGTTCTTATCTTCTTGTAGCAACCTTGGACATCCCTGTTAATAATTATTACCATCTGCCGGGACCGCGTCCCGCGGAGGGGTGCCTTCCACCGGCGCAGACGTCAGCTGAGTCTTCTTTTTTGGTGAGCACGCCTTAACACTGCCACGCCACAGGTCTCCCTGCCTCCTGGGGTTGAGGCTCCCCGTACTCACGAAGCTCTGCCGGTGGAGGGGAAGCAGCTGCAGGTCTTCTTCTCTCTTCACCTCAGGTAGTATGACTACCCCTGTAGGATCCAATCCTAAGGTGCGCCACACCCTCTCCCTCTTACAGCTCACTTATGCCCGATACGGGGCGGAGCTGAGGGCCTGGTCTGTCAGTTGCCCTACACGCACTGACACTAGATAACAAACCACTAACACACACCAATGACCAGGAACCAAGGAACCTTTATTAACAGAAAACATGGGTTTATATAACTTCGGGAAGGGGTGGAAAGTGGGAGGAGAATGGGAGGAGAAAGATAGGAGCAGATAGAGATTGGAGGGTTGGTCTTGGTGGGTGGGCGGCCAGGGGTGGCAAGCTGCTCCTGGCCCCCACCTGTGGAGCCCCAAGCCCCCACCTTTGGGGTTCCAGCACCTTCTCGAAGGTAGTCGGGCAGTCTGGGCAGTCTGGGCCTGACTGCCCATGCGCAGCCTGCAGGGGTCGTACAGGGGGCACCAGTACCCCCCTGTACAGGCACCTACTGCACAGGCCCACAACCGGTGTCATCGAAAGGTCACAATACATTCCTATGGGGCCTATAGCCCCTAACTTTCTTAACCCCCAACAAATAATGACAAAGGTACACACACATGTAAACACAAAATCTGCTTAAAATAAAATGTTATTTAATTTTGAATATCAATAACTAGTATTAATCTAGATATAATCCAGTATATATGAATATCTTGCAGTCCAAAATTTTCAAAATATATATACTTTTTTTGGTTTGTAAGTAGTACGCTAGCTAAGTAAGTGCAGAATACAACTCCCAAAGACTTCACTGGCAATAGAATTAGATGTAAAAACTAATTCATTTTTGTTAAAGATAACAATGGAAAAAAATGCCAAAGCATCCAACATGGATTTAGGTACATCTCTGGCAGTTCTTAATCAGATACATCTGTATACTGCATGGGGTAAATTGCACAACTGAAGCAGAATTAGCTTTCCTAGATCTATTCAGAAGCCCATTAGTATTATCACTATTCATGCATCTCTAGATTAATACTCCCAGTTGGAGGCAGGGAACACATATTTCTTCTCTATAACTTCAGAATGACCTTGAAATCCATTCCTGATGGCAAGCATTTTGGGCTTTGGACTATCTATATCTTGTGGATCTTCCAAGAGAAGGATACAGAGGAGCGGATCTGTGATTTTTTTTTTAAACTAAAAATGATTGTTCCTTCAAAAGAAGAATTTGGAGATTTCTCAGAGAACAAGCTACTTACAGGTATTCCATCCAATGACCCCCAGCACTTTTCTCAGAGAGATGTAGTATGGCCAAGTTCTACTTATCTTTTTATTCAGCATGCTGTGTGGAAAAATATTATGAACTCAATACCACTGAGGGCACAAAGGAACCTACACTCCACCACTGCCCACAGACGGTGGGGCATTAAAGCAATTTTCAAGCAAAAATGGAAGCTCACATGCTTGTATTCTGTGCAGGTGATTTCCCCTCCGATCTCTCCTCAGAGCACAGTGTGCTGTTCATGCTTTCACATCCAGCACACTGGGAAGGCGATCCATATCAGGCAAATAGCATTAAGTGCATGAGGAATGAGGCATACATTCCAACTTCCTATTTTTATCTTTTCTGGCTTTTCTGACAACAGTGTTGAACACCGATTAGATGTTTCTTGGTCTAAACCTTTAGCAACCATTGCCAGAGCAATAAAAGATGAGTTACTTACTCAAATGTAGGGAAAGATAAACAGGGAGAGCATGTTCTAAATTTACTTTCTGTTATCTAAAGCCAGGAAAGGTGACTTCCAGATGAAACCCAAGCAATAGTGGAATCTTTGCAGCAGAAAGCAGTAATGTACCTTTTATATTCACTTTTGCTAATAAATCGTGGAAAAGCTCGATGCCCCAAAGCTGAATAAGTTCTATTAAATATTATGAGATTGTGTCTATTTTGACAAACATATCTTTATTTATAATGAACACTGTAATAGTGATTTCATATTTCAGCAGGTATAGTGGAGTTTTGGGAGAGCAATGTGTTATTTATTTAACAATTCCTTTCAATTTATGTTTGAGTTTTATTCACAAAAATATCTGCCAAATGTGAATTTAAAATGTATATATGTATTTGTGAGTTTCTTACATTACTTTCTGATCCAGAAACATATTTCTTCTGGGAAGATGTATATATATTTTTTATCAACTGGAAAATTTGCTTGCCACATATTAACTAGGCATGTTACCCTCAGTCTTTTTATAATGCCCTGGCACATAGGGTAAAGAAATGTGAGTACCATGACAAATGCATTGCTTTGTATTGCTTACATTATATCCCAATTTTGTAATAAAATCCCCTTACAGCATCCCTGTGTGTCTAATATATTTCTATCAATGTGTCTGATATCATTCCTATTTTGACCATACAGTGTGGTCAAAGGAGTCACTATTTGCAAATCCTGGCACTTGGCTGGATTTTAAGGTTATACCTTTACAAATTACTTTGTGTGAATGAGCATGACAAAAGAAATTATTTCTGAATACTGCACAAGCTAACACATCCTGTACAGGTTTGCTTTGTCTAGGATTCTACCTTAGGCAAAACTATTATATTCTGACAAGAAAAAAGCTAAATACATTCTAAATTTATCTGTTACTTCTCCCTCTAAGACTCAAAGATAAACACTCTGACAGGAATTTGGGACTTTGGCTGGGGGAACAGAAACAATAGTATATGATATATCAGTCCAGTTTAAGCTAAGCAGCCAAGTTTAATTTTAATAACAGATCAATTGAACAAGTTATCAATAATCAATAGAATAATAACCAATAAAATGCAAACAAAGCAAATAATTATCAGATGAAATCATATCAGTGGAATTTCAGTATGTTTATTTATCATTGAATACAGTGAGAGCCAGTTTTGCTGTAAATGCTACTTGTATATAACATGAACATGTTATTAGCAGATATTGCTGGTCAGTGTATGTCCCAATGCATGAGAGAAAAATTACAAATGCATGGAAAAAAAAACTTATCTCTGACTGTTCATTGCCTGTAGTGAATGTTGGGGAGGAATATGCAGTATACTATCAAAGGGGAATGGTACAACCTAGCAGGAAAGCAAAACACGAAGCCAAAGCCAAAGCAAAACAACAAATTAGGAAAAGTATATTTCTAATTCGTTAGAATTTCTAGTTGGTTCATTATCAGAGACATGAAATATTGCTAATATTTTTCAAACTGTTTACAGTAATCTATATTTTCTCTTTATTTATATAAATGTATAATCTTTAGCCAAGCCCTTATATACCTTGTATTTAATTATTTAATATTTCCCTTTGAGTAAAGCCACACTACTTTGTGTTTAATATCCTTAGATACTGTAGAACACAGTCAGGCTTATCAGCGGAAATATTTATGAATAAACCCTTATTTTTAGAAAATATTATGGAAATATATATATGAAAAGATTTACAGTATTATCTTCATCTTTAGGGCTTGTAATTGGGAAATATAAAATCATTAAAGCAAGACTCAGATGTGCATAGCTATTTGAAAGTTACATCAGTAGTGCACAACAGTCAGTCACCTGTACAATCTCACCTCCCTTAGCTGCCTATGTTTATAGAATTTGTGACACCTTTTGCGAGGTGTCCCTTTCCATTGACTGTAGAGGACATCTAGATAAATAGCTTACATTAGATGCCTAATTTTTAGACAGCTCAGATTTGGTAGATGAATGTCACTTTTCTCATCTAATAAATATTAAACATTCGCAATTACTATGTATTTATAAACTAATGCTTGATGCTGTCAGATGCTTTCAAGCCTCAGTATGCTGACAAGAAAGTCTGTAAGGATGTGAAACTTTCAGTTCTTATCAGAATGCTCATCAAAATTATAATACTATCATACAATTGCCTTGAGAAATAAGGGCAAAACACAAAAGGAAAAAATGGAGGCTCCAGTTCAACCACATACTCTGAAACACGGGTGGATAGTTACAAGGCAATGGAGTTTCAGGGGAACGCCAGATCTACATATGGTCTTCAAAAAAGACTGAGAACTTGGATTTCAAAAGAACAAAAATGAGGTGAATGGTGTTTGGTCCGTGTGGGAAAGTGTCAAGGAATTAAAGTGATTGTGCTATACTATATCCTTACAGGATGGCTGCGGACATACAGAGAACCTGTTAGGGAAAATTGATAGACACTGGCTTAATTTTGGCCTCTGCATTTTATATTAATATATATTTTCCTTTTAATAGATGTTTGTTGTTCTGCAAAAATAAATCTTTTCCTTAGGCAGACAGCTTGTTCATTTGTTACGAGTGTCATTGCTCCAAGGAGAATAGGAGGACTAGGAACTACAAATAAGTTATATCTAAAGTGAGAATCACAATCGACAGAGGGAAAGCTGCCACTCAAAGCACAGAATCGTGATGAAAACACAGGAACGAATCTGCTAACAGGTAGAGAAGTCAGCACCTGAAAAGTCAGATTTATGGCTAGCATGGGCTGCATTCATGTTTATTTTGGAAAGCACAAAAGGTTTGCAACACCAAAAAGAAAGAAGAAATGTCACTTAAATGAATAACTAGAACTGGATAATGCTGATAATTAATGCATACAAATTTCTTCAAACATAATATATATTGGTGTATATCCTTAAAAGAACCAGCCCAGAATCACATCCATTATCAGTACTGGTAATCTTCAGAACGAAGAAGATTAGGCCAATTATCTCAAACTCAGATTTGATCTGGAGGCTTATTAAGAACAATTTGTGATTAGAAAAAATGTCTATACTGAAGCAGGTAATATGACCACAACTTCAAACATAAATGTTTGGACTCATTTTCAGACCAAAAAATACTCAATAGGATTATGCATCAGACACTTTCCTATTAAAATTAGTCCATGATTACTGTCTGGTTTTCATGTGAAATTCAAGTAAAGAGGTAAACTATCAAATAAATTATTCATTTCAAATGACCCACTTATTTGTAATCTAAGCACTAGAAGAACGAATAAGGAATATTAGTTCTGTAGCTTTCAAAACAGAATCAGATTTCCCTAATCATACTTCCAACATTTAAAAATCTTCAATAAAAGACAAATAATAAGGAAAATGTCATGCAATATGCACATATTTATAAAGTCTGAATCTATAATACTGCATTAAGTGGAGGAAAAAATAAATCAAGTTTAGCTTTCTTGAAAATATTTAATCTTATTGCTGAGCTCATTCTAGAATCTTCTTTACTAGGGCATTTTTTTCTAGTAGAGCTGAATTAGTTAATAATTTGTCCAAAATAAAGTGTTCTATTAGTATCATCTTTGTTTACTCAACTTCAAGAGAAGTTCCACTTTATCATTGTTCAGTACTACTCTAATTACAAATTTGCTACAAAGAAAAAATTTCAGTCCTCGTTTTAAAATGTTGGTATGCAAAATTACCATTTTAAAACAGATAATAATTTGAAACACTGTAATAAATTTATATTTTTCTCTTTTTTTCTCTTTGAATATGATTTTTTTCTGAAAACATATAGTCACCTCATCTTTTATTCCCTTCTGTTCTTCAAGCCCTTATCAAAATAAATAAAAAAAAAGAGTAGAACTGTAGTATTTTTCACAGTAAACTCATTAATAAGCAGGAGAAGTTAACTTAATTTGAGGAGGGTAGAAGCATAAAAACAGACTTTCCATATGTTATGTCTATTAAAATTGTTGTTACTATTATTATCATTTAGATTTATGCAGCAATAAAAAAGTCCTTACAAAATATTCTAGGTGATCTAAAATTAATTAAAAAAAAAAAAAAACAGGAGTAGAATTCCAAGGAGGAGGCTCAAAGTTAATAATCTTCAAACAGCTAGAGTGAGAGACGGCTTCCAGGTAAACCTTCAAACTATACTTGAATACCACCCCATAAATCCCTCTCCTGAAGTGCTTTGGCAACATATTAAAAATAGCATCCTGCAGTCTTCTGAAGAATCCTTAGGGTTCTCCTTCAAGAAAAACAAAGATTGGTTTGATGAAAACAGAGATCCAGGAACTGTTGACAAAGAATAGAACTGCTCACCAAGCACATCTTGCTCAGCCATCTTGTCATGTAAGAAAAGCAGCCTTTCATCATGCATGCAGTAAGCTCCATCAGAAACTTTGAGACATTCAGAACAAGTGGTGGATCAGCCTAGCAGAAAAGACTCAACTTTCTAGATTCGGGTCACCACAGAGGATTCAATGAGGCTTTGAAGGCAGTGTATGGACCATATGCCACCTTCAAAGCTGCATACTCAGCGCAGATGGACAAATGCTTCTGACAGATAAAACTTCCATCCTGAATTGATGGTCTGAACATTTCCAGAATCTCTTCAGTGCCAACTGTGTAGTCCAAGGTTCAGTAATTGAGCACATTACACAACAACTGGTGAAAACAACTGGATATAACTCCTACTAGGGGAGAGACTCTAAAGGCCTCAGCAGGTGAAAATTGGCAAAGCAGCTGGGGTTGATGGTATCCCACCTGAAGTCTGGAAGCATGGAGGCCAAGCACTCCATGCTAAATTTCACGAGCTCATTGTGCGCTGCTGGGAAAAAGGAGAACCACCACCAGATCTCCGTGATGCAGTCATCACCACCCTGTACAAGAAGAAAGGAGAAAAGTCAGACTGCTCAAACTACTGAGGTATAACTCTGCTCTCAACTGCTGGAAAAATCCTCGCAAGAATACTTTTGAAAAGATTAATACCCTCTATCTCAGAAGAACTCTTACCTGAAAGCCAATGTGGTTTCAGAGCCAATAGGAGTACCACAGACGTGGTATTTGTTCTCAGACAACTGCAAGAGAAGTGCAGGGAACAGAACAAAGGACTTTATATAACTTTTGTTGACTTCACCAAAGCTTTTGATACTGTGAGCAGAAAAGGCCTGTGGCAGATCTTGGAATGATTAGGATGTCACTCACGTTCCTCAAAAAGATTATCCTGTTACATGAGGACCAGCGCGACCAAGTTAGATATGGCAATGCATTCTCTAAGCCCTTCCCAATAACCAATGGTGTGAAACAAGGTTGCGTTCTCATACCAACTCTATCTTTTTCAGCATGATGCTCCAAAAGGCCATAGCAGACCTCAATAAAGAAAATGGCATTTACATCTGATATCATACTGATGGAAGCCTATTCAACCTAAGGCATCTGGAGGTCCATGCAAAGACCTAGGGCCTGGGATTCTACAGGGCTGCCCTTGGTAAACACCGAAGCAAAGAAGGCATTCAGCAACTCTGCTTTTTCTGTGTTATTTGTAACCAGGGTGCCCATCCCATTCACTAGAGGACCCACATTTCCCCTGATCTTCCTTTTACTGTTAATATATTT
>JAUBNY010000277.1:198795-212163 GCA_032275445.1 Crypturellus soui | reverse complement strand
TGCTGCCTCCATCGTGACACCCAGGTCCCTCTCTGCAGAGCTGCCCTCCAGAAGGTTGGTCCCCAGCCGGTACTGGTGTCTGGGGTTATTTCTCCCCAGGTGCAGGAGCGTGCACTTGACCTTGTTGAATTTCACGAGGTTTCTCTCTGCCCAGTTGTCCAGTTTGTCCAGGTCCCTGGATGGCAGCGCAGCCCTCTGCGGTATCAGCTACTCCTCCCAATTTCATATAATCAGGGAACTTGCTGAGGGAGTACTCTGTGCCTTCATCCAAGTCACTGATGAATATATTGAACAGGACTGGACTCAGGACTGGTCTCTGGGGGACACCACTAACTACAGGCCTCCAACTAGACTCTACCCCACTGATCACCGCTCTCCAGGCTCTGCCATTCAGACAGTTGTTAATCCACCTCACTGTCCATTCATCTAATTCACACTTCCAGAGCTTGCCCAGGAGGATGCTGTGAGGGACAGTTTCAAAAGTCTCGCTGAAATCCAGCTCTCCCCTCATCTATCTATATGGTCATTCCATCAACTGAAGGCTATCAGCATGATTTTCCCTTGGTGAATCCATGCTGACTACTCCTGAGTACATTCTTATTTTCCACATGTTTGGAGACAACAGCCAGGATGAGCTGCTCCATGACTTTTCCAGGGATAGAGGTGAGGCTGACTGGCCTGTAGTTGCCTGGGTCTTCCTTCTTGCCATTTTTGAAGACTGGCATGACATTGGCTGTCTTCGAGTCTTCTGGCACCTCCCGCATTCTGCAGGACCTTTCTAAGATGATGGAGAGTAGCTTAGCAATAACATCCACCAGTTCCTGCAGTACTCTTGGGTGCATCCCACCAAGGACCACAGATCTGTGGATGTCAAGTTTTCCTAAGTGCTCTCTGACCCAATATTCCTCTACAAAGGTGAAGTCTTCCTTTCTCCAGTTTCTTTCTTCTTTGGTTTCTAGGGCCTGGGATTCCAGAGGGCTGCCCTTGGTAAACACTGAAGCGAAGAAGGCATTTGGTAGCTCTGCTTTTTCTGTGTCTTTTGTAACCAAGGCACCCATGCCATTTACCATTTGAAAAACCTCTTCTTATTTTTAACATCCCTTGTCAGATTTATTTCCAGTTGTGTCTTAGCTTTCCTTGTCACATCCCTGCATTCCCTGAAAACATTCCTATATTCCTCCCAAGGATCCTGTCCTTTTTTCAACTTTCTGTATACTGCCTTTTTCTGTTTGAGTTTTGCCAGCAGCTCCTTGCTCATCCACACAGGCCTCCTGCACCCTCTGCCTGACTTCTTACTCATAGGGATGCACCACTCCTAAGCATGGAGGAAGTGCTACTTCCAGTACTTCCTGACCAGCTCTCTTGTGCCCCCTTCATTCTAGAGCCCTAGCCCATGGGATTCTTCTGAGTAGGTCTCTGAAGAGGCCAAAGTTGGCCCTCCTGAAGTCCATGGTTGCAAGGCTAGTTACAGCCCTGCAAGTTCCTCATTGGATCCTAAACTCAACCAGCTCATGATTACTGCAGCCAAGATTATTCCCCACCTTCACATCTTCAACAACTCCCTCTCTATTTGTTAGTATGAGGTCTACCTCTTCTCATTGACTCCTGCACAATCTGTGTTAAAAAGTTATCATTGATAAACTGCAGGAACCTACAGGATTGTTTGTGCCTGTCTGTGTTGTCTTTCTAATTGATGTCAGGATGGTTTAAGTCCCCCATGAGACCTGGAGCCTGAGACCATGAGGCTACTTCCAGCTGTCTGTAGAAGGCCTCATCAACTTCCTCATCCTGATAAGGTGGCCTGTAGCAAACGCCCACCACAGTGTCTCCCACATTAGCCTGCCTCTAACCCTTACCCACAAATCCTCAAGTCACTCATAGTCCACCCCCAGTTTGAGCTCTGTGCATTCCAGTTACTCTCTAACATAAAGAGCAACTCCCCCACCTCACCTTCCCATCCTGTCCTTCCTAAAAAGTACATAGTCTTCCATGGCAGCACTCCAGTTGTGTAAGCTATACCACCATGTCTCTATAATTCTAATGAGATCATGATGCCACTTTGAATTAAAGAAGTGAAAAATACAGATCAGAACCTGAGATATTCTGGATGAGACCAGTTTCTTGTGTACACACCATCTGCACTGTCTTTGACTCCAAAATCTGCTAATGAAGCCAGGACAGGCAGGATTTTACCCAAAACTTTTTAAAGTTTCTATGGAGTTTTAAAAAGCAGATTAATACCATTAAAGGTCAAATGCTGTGTTTTCCTATGGAGATATTTCTTTTTAGCTCCAGAGAAGCTCAAGATAATGAACTTTACAAATGTGATGATTGAATTAATGATCATAAAGTATACTCCAGAACAATTTTTAGAAGGAATTGCTTTTCTGAAAGAGCCATGTACATATAGTAGGAATATAATCTACTGGAAATGAAGCTTTAAAGTCAAGAGAAGGTAAAAACACCTAATATCTAAATCAACTGAGAATATAATTTCTGTGACATAGATAGATTTCAGGATAATGTAATCTATTTTTCTTTTTTTTTGTCAGTCACTTAATAAGAACTCCATAATCCAGTTGTGATCTCACCATTCCCGGAAAATATAGGCATTTCAGATATAATCCAATTTAACCTTCACATATTTCACCATATTTTCAAAAAATGTATATATGCATTTTGAAAACCCTCCAGACATTGCATGCGGAAACTATTCTTAAGGCTGTATTATTTAATTGTGTTATTGCAGCTCCTTCTATGTAATCAAAACATTTATTGAAGTTATGCATGTGCTTAAATAATTTGCTGGGTAGAAATGCCATTGCTATCCTGCATGATACAGATGAGCAAACCGTTATCAAAAGAGAAAGTAGTCAACTGTTCTGTGGCCTGAAGGCCTGAGGAATACCAATAAAAAAGAAGATCCCTAAAACGAGTGCAATGAATCTTTCTTATTCCACGGGTAACATTATTGTAGGAGGAATATGATGCACAGCAAAAATTTCTGCTGTATATCAGCATTATAGTCAATTTATTTCCTGTAACTATGAGGAATAATAGACAATTACACTGCTTTAATTTTGTCTTTTTTTTTTTTTTTTTTTTTAATTTAGGAACTCTCTCAAGGCAACCTGTGCTCCAGATACAATGTCAGATGTTGATCCTGAACATTACCACACCTGGTAAGAAGTTAGCTGTTGTTAGTTTGTATGTGTGTCCCAGTATCCTTCACACAAAGTCCTCAACTCAGGTGTCATGGAAAAGCAACATGGGGCTCTGATTCCAAGTCAGGTTTCCTTCAGTATATCCGATGGTGCAGAATAAGTAAGGTTTAACATTTAGACTTCCTTAGGTTTGAAATACATTGATACAGAATTATATCAAGTCTCCAGGTATTGCAGTTTGATTATCCTCATCAAAAAGATATTTTAAACAGCTTTTAAGATCTCATTACCTTGGTGCCTGTGTGAAAAACTATATTATTCTCCCCATAATAAATATACAGGAAAAATGTCCAAGTCCTAGAACAATTACAGGTGTTCAGGATAGTACCCAATTTATTTAATTGTTTACAGTTTACTGAGAAATGTATATTGCATTCTACTAAAATTTGTCTTGGAACAGGGAGGAACACTTATCTTGAGTACTGCATTCTGGACAAGAAAACTGCTTTTTTTCAGAGCAAATGTGTGTGCTGGAGGAAAAAAAAAAAAGATAACTTTTCAAGATGGAGCCAAAGGGAATGAAAAACTAACAAAGAGGAGGGACTATAACAGAGAGGTAGCAAAACAGTGAGCTACTTACAGTAGAAACACAGAGATAATGAAAAGAGAGAAAAGGAAAGAGAGAAAAAGAGAGAAAGAAAGAAGTTTATACAATCCAAGGGAACTGTGTTTAGCTTGCTGCAACCCAAGAGGCCATTAACAATTGCAGGGACATGGAAAAGACTGAAGAAAAAGACCTATCCTGCCAAGACTGCTGTAGTGAGCTGGAGGGGTAACTCTTTCCAGACGATCTTTATTTTAACCATCGCACTCAGAGTTTTTTGAACCTTTACTGCTCTTTATTTATTCAAATGAGCTTTGAATAATATTAAATATTCAAATAGCTTTAAAAATATTTCAACATAGGTTAAAGTTTTGTTGAAGTTATTTTACTTTATGATGCTCTCTGTAAAAGAAAAAAAGAATGTGTGAACACATCTACCTCACACCTTTATACAGTTAAATATTTCTTTGTAAACATGCACACAAGCCCAAATCTCTATATACAAAAAAAGAGAAATATGTAGTACTTTTTTCATGAGTTAGCCGCATTGAAAAATTGAAGAGTCCTAAGATTCACAGTATGCTTAGCAGATATAGAGAAAGTTATAAATATAAGGCATGCCATTCAAGGTGGTATCATCAGTACTTTCAAAAATATGATTTAAACAGCATTCTAATCCTGATGGTTAGCATTTGTCAACATTTAAATGGTCTATTGATTTACAGTGTTTGTATGTGGGGTAAATACGCTGCAGGTAACAGTGAAGTTGTATATATAGAGTAAAAATAATGTCTTATTTTGTATTACTGAACAACAGAAAAACAAAGCCACATTTTCTTCCGTGTATGCCTGTGACTTACTTAAAAGTAACAGAAAACCTACTTGCTCTGAACAGAAAGAGAAACTGGACACACTAATAGTCTTTTTCCCCATTGAACAGCAAACATTTCACATTTTACATAGCTTTTTGCTACATTTGGTACAGTAATCTCTACCAAGAGGCAAATTGACTTTCCTTTTACAGATCATTAGCAGCTGCAATCCAGCCAATAAGGTTTGCATGAACTGGCTCTAGATTGTCCCTAAGTTCAGACATGAATTCAATGCAGCACTGTGAAGAACACTAAATAAAAAAGATTTTTTTTAAGGTAACACAAAGCTTTTCACTTAGTAATTATAATAAACCATTTCTATATTATTGCTATACCATTTAAACCTTTTATTTGCAAGGAATTTCTTCTTTCAAATACATAAAATGCATATGACCAAGCAATATCTTATGCCAAAGTACAGATTCTCAAGAGATTGAACAAGAACAATCACCTAATCCACATTATTTCTGCATCCACATTCTGAAAGGGATCATCCCAAATATTTGGCTGACTTTGAGCAAGCATAAATTTTACTTTTGAAAATTCTTAACAAGCCAAAATAGAGAATAGTGCACTTGTGTGTTTGAGGTGAAATATTTGTTCTAAAGTGATGTTGGCAAGCCATTTAGATTGCTCTAATGCACTACTTATGTAGATTTATATATGGGTAAATGTAGATTTGCTAATGCATATTGTCTTCCAGAACTTAATCTCCAATTTGCCTCCAATTTAAATTTGTCTTGTTTATATCAACCTTTCTTTGTGCTTTTCCTCAAAACTCCCATTGGGCTATCTTTACGAAAACAGGAACTAGAGATGACTTTATTTTTATTTTCATTTTTTTCTCCTCATAACAGGAAGAATGGTGTTTCTGTCAGCATACAGCCATTACAGTACAGTTTACTGGCATATAATACAGGGAAACTAAAGCACTTCTCCTGTCATTTAATTTTGTTGTCCTTTTGCATGGTGTTTTGTTTTTCTAGAGATGTAAGTCCAGAAAAGAGGCTCAATTGCATGTGGTGTGCTTTGTCAAAAGCTGTGAAACAGGAGAGGACTTGTTTCATTTTCATCTTTATAAACCATAGAATGATTGAGGTTGCAAGGGACCTGTGGAGTCACCTGGTCCAACCTCTTGTCCAAAGCAGATCATATTGCTCAGGTCCTTGTCAAGGTGAGACTAAACATCCCAAAGAATAGAGAATCTACTCCCTACACCTCTGGGCAACGTGTTGCAGTGTCAAGTCACTTGCACGGTGGATTTTTAGAATATCCAATTGACTTCCTTATTGTAGTGTGTATCTACTGTTGCTTGCCTTTTCCCTGTCCACCTCCGATAAAAGTCTGACCATCTTCTCGGTCTTGCCTCAGTCTTCACCAACAAGCTCTCCTAGACCTCTGGTAGGAGGAGAATGATGAAACTCTCAAAAAAGAAAAAAAAAAACTGCTTTCTTAAAGCCCTTGGTTCTCATTCCATTGTTATTTCTGTCATTTCTTAAAACTTCATGGTAACTAGCTTACTGCAGCTCCAAGACTGACCTCCTCTTTGTAGCTTTGGACAGTTCCTTAACAACAAGCAACAGGTCCAACAGAATCAGGTCGTTGATCACTATATCAAGAAATTCCATGGAAAACATTGCAAAAATCACCTGAATTGTCTGCAGATGGCTGTATTACTCTTGCAGCAGATATAGGGGTGTTTGAAGTTCTCCAGGGGATTTGGGGGCCTGTGATCATGAAATTTTTTTTTTCCAGTTGCCTATGCATAGCTTTTCTTGATGAGGCCTGCGATCAGAGAAGAGGGCTACCATGATGTTGGCATATCTACTTATCTTCATTTCTAAATTCTCAGCTTGAAAAAACAGTGTCTAATCATCAGTTCATCTTGGCCAGTCATGTTTGTTTCAGAGAGTAGTCTGGATAAAAAGTTTTGCAGCACACAGAAAAAGGAATGTGATTAAATCAAAGCTATATATGTCAAATCTTGATTCAAAGATTTCCGATACTAGTAGAACTATAGAGGTGATATGCCATGAGATTCATATATGAGCAGCAGTTCTTAGAATCTGATGCTGAAGAAAAGTGAAAAGAACTAAGTTTCTAAGAGCTATAAGGGTTTTCTCAGTTTGGAAAGAGTGACAGTTAAATGAAATACCTACAATTCCATTGAAATATTCTATTCTTACTTCAATCATATCCAAAATGAATGGAACGAAGGGAAAGTAATAACTTTAAAAGTATTTTTGCACTCATAAAAGATGGGCCATTGTATTCAGTACTTGTAAGAGAAAAACTAGACAGAAATAACTTTAGTAACTATAAATGACTTTACGGATAATCTTTTTTTTTCTTTTTACAAGTCAATAAATCAAAATCTTTCACTCAGAATGGATAGGATATTAAACAAATGACAAAATCATCTTTCAAAAAAGCTGTTTCATAAATTGGGTATATTGCTGTTGGGAACTGATTTAAAAGTAATTGTTCTTCTCTGAAATTATGTGTTAAATAGGTCTGTAAAATTTATGACAGTTTCAAAGAATGCTTTAAAAACTTTTTATCAATATTATTTTGCAACTCTTTGTCATAATAGGACTTTTATAAACAAAAGTTGTCTGGGGCTACAGAAAATAGCCTAATATTTCACGCCTAACTTGAGAACAAAAGTGTTATTCAGTTTCTTCTGGATCTTTTAAATATTTTGGTTATGGGAAAAGAGTAAGTGGTATACAATTGTAAAAATGTTCAATTTGAGATAATATAAACAGCTACCCTGGGAAAAAAAAAAAAACAGTTAATGCCAAAATTGCAGTTGCAAAAGTTAATGCAGTTAATGCCAAAATTGCCTGAACTGTTTCACCTTTTCACTTACCTAAAAACCTCTTCTGTTTTCACATTCTACCTTCTGGGGAAAAAAAAGAATATTTGTCTGTCTATCTAATGTATATGCTTTATTATATGCTTTTACGCACATATATAGAAGCATATATATGTTAAGTGATTTTATATGTGTCAGACTTTTCTGGAGGAAAAAATAGTCTTTTCAAACTGTTTGATACACACATGGAAATAAACAAAAAACTTGTGGTGTGAACTGCCCTTTTCCAATAAATCTCCTGTTGCCTTGGACATCACTTTTGGAGAACTACCTTTCTCCTCATTCATTCTTCTTTCTCTCCAGCATTCAATTATCTCTTTTACTTTCAGATAGAACACATGGGTTGGGTCAAAATAATAAGAATCAGAAAACGTGGCACAAGTCAGTTGTTTGGCTGAAAAATATCCTTTGTAAAATTTGTTAGACTTTGTTCATTGCTCTTTGTTAGTGTGCCTGCAAAATTTCCAAGAGTTTTTGCTCAGGAAATACATGACAGCTCTTGCTACTACAAACTACCCGCACCATCTAGTCAGACATAAATATATTCTCAGGACCTCTATCAATCACTTGTAATTTCTTTTTCCTTTGTGAGGAGAGAAAAAAAAAAGAAAAAAAATGGAAAGGAAAGGAAAGAAGAAGCCAGGGTCAATAATATATCTAATTAAGAGGCGAAGCTCTGAAACCTGATTACAACGTTACGGGACTTTTTGATTTTAGGACAGTCTCAGGAATGTATGCATAGGATGCTTAAAGCAATGCTACTTCAATGCATGTTTTAAAGAGATGTGTTATTAGTTCTGTAGCCCCACAAAGTGCAATATAAAATCCATCTACTGTAAAATCTGTAGAAAAGAAATACTTTAACTTGGCTAATGAGAACATGCTAATAGTGAGAACAAACCAAATAAAGGAGGCAATTTAATGTTACGGCTGTAATAATTTGGTTGCATAAACCCTTTTTTACAGCCAGGACATCTTACATGTTTCAAGATACTATAATTAGTATGAGATCTTTCAGCAATTAATGTATTTTTTGAAAGTCAGTTCAAGGAGGCTTCACTCATTAACACAGTTTCAAGCCGCTTCAGGCTCCTCTTTTACCCCCAATTTCTGTTTGCAGTCAAAATGCAGTTTAGAAGGTCTAGTAAAAGATATGCTTTTCTGAGTGCAGCAAAATAGAGAGAAAGGGCTTGCATAAGTTCACAAAGCTTTATGCATCTCCCTCAGAGGTATTATTAAAGCATAAAGGTTCTATGATCCATCATTTTCAACACAGATGCTCTACATCTTTCCATTACCCCAAAGTAACTATGTTATAACAAGATATTACTGATTGAAAGAAAAATCAAAATTAGTTCAGATGCCTGTCTGAGGCATCTGGAAGGTTTTTAAACTGAAATATCTTCCTAGTCTACTTTCAATATTCTTGTGCAGCTGAAGTCTGGAAAAAAATGATATAAAATGATGCTGATTTAGCTCAGTATAATATGGTGTAGGCATACCATTTACTATTCAATTGCTTTAATTCTTGATGCATTTATCTATTTATTTTAATGCTTTACCAGGTATTTGAAGGAGAAAATGTAAAACCAGTAAAAAAAAAATATTGGCTTTTCTTTTTGTAATTAATTCAAGTATTTTAAAATGTAGGTCAATACTTATATAGAGGAATGATTGGGAATTCCTATAGCAATTAATTTCTTATAAAAATGTCAATATTGTTTCTTAGCAACAGAAGCAAAATGAAACATTTATTTAAGACTATTTTCATTTCAGTTATAATATTTCATTTGTTTCATTAATTTAATGATTTTCATATCACAGTTTCCTCTTAAAAAAAAAAAAAAAAAAAAAAAGCTAAGGCTTTTATGACCTATGGAAATAGATCTCTAGATAATTTCTCTTCCTATATTGCCTATCAACTTCTATTTAAATTCAGCTCTGAATAGGCTTCTAAATTAAAAGTTCTGAAGCGGCAACATACCACATAAGAAAATAATAGCTGAATTCTCAAAACAAAATGACAAACTCCCTATTCCTAACATTTCAGACCATTTGGACCAAAAGAATTTTCAATTTCTATAATGTCAAAATGACTGAGCATGTTAAAAATAGTTTGAATAGTTCAATTTCTGCATAATTTGCTTCTCACAATTTTCCAAAATCTCATTTTTTGTCTCAATTCAGTTTAAAATAAATAGTGATATACACATGGAATACTCTGCTAGACTAGGTTAGAACAGAATGAAAAATAGTGCAATTTCATATATTCATCAACTTTATGTACTACACAGAGCTATGCTAAAATATTGTATATGTCTACCACATAACATAGACTACACTGTCAATTTGACTTGATACAGAAAATTTTAAAATGAAAAAGATTTTTTTTCCAAATACAAAATACTTGAAATGCTCACATGGTTGCATGCATAGTTATCCCAGAAATTTTTGTTTATGAAAAGAGTCTCTATTTTTTCTTAATTAAGACTTGTAGATTAATAACCAAATAATTCTAGCTCAATGAAAGAAATTTTTCCTGTAATTTCATGTTAGCCCTTCCAAAAAAAAGTTTCTTGAAGATATATTTTTCTCTATACAAAAAGTTTTATTTGTTGATTTCTAAATGAATTTTTGTTTTTATACTTTTGAAAATATTTGTGAATTACTAAGTAAACTGAGACCGTTCACTATAGTTTTGATTCAAAAAGATCCCTTAAAAATTTTCCATGCTATCTATATATATCCCAGAAATCTCTCTCTCCTGAAGAAGGTGATAAAAAAGGCTCTTTCTTCAATACTATAAGATTCCTATCACAATATGGACTTGGGCCATAGGTTTTTTCTTTGTTTTGTTTTTCTTTATTCAGGCAAATAAATATTTTAAATGAAAGATTTGTTTTATTTTGGGAAGAGGTAATAAATATTTAATCAATTAAATATAAAAATAATAAAAATATATGGAAAGACTTACTGGGGAAAAAAGTATTTTTGTGTTTTTTAACCATTTTTAATGCCAACAGTCCTTTAGGAGACTCCTATAGCAATCAGAAATTTGTGTGTCACAGGAGGAGTGACAATGTTCAAGGAAGATGAAAACATCTGTATCCAGTTCTCCAAATAAGAGAGGAGGCAGGAGGTCTAAGCAGCTGAGGGACTGATGATCTGAGAAAACTTGACAATGACTGAACACATACTTACACATTTAACATTTCTAGATGAGAAGTGTTGTCAGAAAATAGTCAACAGTGCTAGCAGGAATCTCTAAATACATACACTCAAAAAAACCTCTGTCTGTCCAACAAGCTACATTCTGAGTCATTTACTAACCAAATAGTAACAAAGATTAGAACATAAAATACCTTTTAGTATGTTTTTAAGTTATTCAATATCCCCAGAATAGATAAAATGATTACCTGCATACTACCATAAAGCAGTTTAATTTAACAGTACTTGGTCATGGAGAATTTATGCATATGTGTCCCATATAACAGGACACATTCAATTTGTTGGGGAAACTGTAATTCCCATTGCTATGCTGATAAATACATGAAGAAACAGCTAAATTCATGTGTTGTGAAATTCAGAATATCACTGAAGTCAAAGCAAGGATTTCTGCAGTCCATTATTTTAAATTTGAGAAATAAATTAGCAAAATACAAACAATGGCTTTTGTTTTCAAAATCTCTGAACAAGAAGCTGCTGTCTGACTTCATACTCCTCACACTGTGATGACAAGGCGATACAGATTTAAGTCCCTGAATAACGAGAATAAAAACACATGCTCATTCATTCTGCTTTAGTAATAGTTTTATAAAATACTTTGTAAAGTCATTACAATAAGCCTATAAGGGAATTATAGAAAAAAAATACATATTCAGAGAATTTAGAGATCGATCTGATTTTCCTTTTGTTTTATAATAATTTACATGCACTGATTTCACTGGACATATTTTTGACATACATTGTTCAGCTGATCATTGATCTCTGTTCCGCCTTTACTTTAATAAAGTTTAATTTAATTTACCTGGGAGAAAAAAAAAAGAATTAGTCCAAAAGCCTATATGTCAGGGATCCAAGGACATATCACAACTGCACAGTCTTATTCCAGGCTTCTGAAAGAACTGTCAGAAATTCAGCTGCAATATTGGGAAGACGAAAGATACAGACTGAGTTAGGTCCATTAGTACATCAAAGATTCAAGAGGGAAATCACCAACATGGGAAGCTAGAAAATACTAAAGGAAACAGGACTAGTAATTGCAATGTCATCTCATCAAGCAGCCAATGTAACCAGGGCTGGTAGGAGTTGGCAGCTCATCAGCGCTGAGGCCCTGTCCCAGGCAGCTGTGCAGGCTGCACCTCCCCTGTGGACTGATGCCTGCCTGGACAACAAAAACTTTTCAAGTGCCTTAAAAGTCTGGGTGTGCACAACGATGCTTAGTCTGAGAGTTTTTTTCTTGTTGCTGTCTTGTGTGCTAATTAATAAACAATTACCTTATACTTTTGAGTTATAAATATCCTGTTTGAAAACTGGCACTCAACTGAAAATGCCCAAACAAACTATCCCAAAAGAGAGGCTGTAACATCTCTATGAAGGTATTTTTTTCTTCTAGATTCATCAGCTATAGTTAGTTACATCATGTAAACAGCAGGTCCTTTGAGATGTTCTTTCTCATAATTAGAGTTAACACTCTTGAAACTTACACTTCCTACATGGATTTGTTATGATGTTTCCCTTGCAATTAAACACAAACTGGTGTATTAATAGTCCCATATGTTCTTTGATAGTACTAATTTCCATAATTTTATAAAAGCTGGCTGGTAATCACATATCTTTTCTCTTCCCACACATGGCATATTGGATTAGATAACCCCAGATGAAATTCTGAATTGCTTCTGAAGGGTGTTGGGAATAGGCAAGAAGATATTTATTCTTTTTATTAAAATCCATACTTGAATTTTTGTTATGAAACCTGAGTATTCTACTGATTTAAATCTGAGTAAAAAGAATAGCCATGCCAAACCTACATTTAACCTACATTTTAAACTAATATAATTTCTGTGCAATACAAAAGTGATCATGTTACTACCCCTTAGTTACTAAGATATATTTTAGCAAGTGTGGTAATGCCAATTCCTCACTCAGAACCTAACTGAAATACTACAAGTTAAGTAAAGATAAGTTTAAACCTGACATATTATTGAACCTACTCATGCCTTCTAAATTGCAGACAAGTATTTAGCAAGAGTAAAAAGAGTAGTGTCCAGTGGTTACACTTTGCAGTGAAATAGTTTCCAGTTTTATTATTCTTTATCCTAGAGAGGAAGAGCATTATACTTATGCACTCCTTTGAAAACCTATCTGTGACTCAAATACTTTCTGGATATGTCTCATTTTATCAAAAATCTTGTCTAAGTAAGTTGATTTTTCTCTTTTAGTAAACATCTTTGAAATGTATTCTTATCTAATCTAGATTCCTACCATTTAGATGGGGAAAAAATAAACAAACAAAAACAAAAAAAAAAAAACAAAAGTCTTTAGTCACCAATACCACTCATTGCTTTTATACATTTCCAGTGTGTTTCCCATCACTAATCTTTCTTTTTTTGTTGTTGTTGTAGAAGGTCTACTGTGTTTAATAATTCTTCATTGGGAAGATATTTGTTGTCTTGACTCCTCTTTATTGTCTTGTTGCTGCACTCAAAAACTTATTAGTGGCAAAAGGGAAGAAGTCATATATATGAAGCCCAGAATTTGCTGTTAATTCAGTTCATAGAATGCCTAAGGTTGGAAGGGACCTCTAGAGGTCATCTAATCCAACCCCCCTGCACACGCAGGGCCACCTAG
>JAUBNY010000277.1:176753-198459 GCA_032275445.1 Crypturellus soui | reverse complement strand
GCACTCTGTGCCTTCATCCAGGTCGTTGATGAATAAATTGAACAGGACTGGACCGAGGACTGACCCCTGGGGGACTCATGTTAATGTTATAACATTCCAAATTATTGAACTAATTCAGCAAAACCCTTACTAATAATCTTCATTATATAAAAAAAGACTGCCCAGTATGCAGCCTCTTATCTTTGGTGTTATCCTCACCTTTCCAGTGCCCCTTTGGGTCCTAAGGCTGAAATCTGCAGTATCCCTCAGGAGGGAAGTGGTAGTTATCAAGCCCTTGAGATTTTTAGTTTGAGGAATATGATATTGGCAAGCTTTGGTCTTCCTTCACTGTTTCTCACAGGCTTGGATTTTTTTTTTTAAATATAATTTCTTATCAAAATCTGCTTCCTTCTCAGGTGCCCCAAGCATGAGGCTTGAAAGTCGTGGACCTCATTTGCCAGCCCCTGCTGCCATGCAGAGCTGTGGCCTGCTTCTACTCAGAGGTGACAGATCTTTACCAGGTGCAGTACTGACATGGCTTCAGCTGCAGCAGGTCAGGCAATAGCCATGTGCGCAGCAGGCAACTGCAACAACAAGCTGATACCAGTCCAGACCAGACCAAGCTCAGTCAAATCTTGAGACCTTCAAGTGTGAGACCCTAACGATCACTAACACTCTAGGTCACAAAGCCTATGGTTCTCTGCTAGCAGTAATAAAGTCAAAATATAGTGGACTATATTTTGTAAATCCTTCCAAAATCTATATTTTTATAGATAAGATAGTAGGATAATAACTTCACATAATATTAAAATTGTGAGCGCACCTTGGATTTATTCAATGGTATAATTTTTATCTGTGGGTTTTTTTTCCCTCAACTTTTCCTAATAATTCCGAGTATTCTGTATTCCTAGTATTTCAGTTTTCATTATTTCTAAGCATTATATATATGTTTTCATAGAAGAAGGAAAATATAAAAGCTTATTAAATTTTGCGTCTGTGTCATAGTAAACCAGAACCCAACAAAACATTTGAAAATAAGCTTAGTAAGGTCACCAAAGATTAAGACTTTTTGTTGATGGACTTGTAAAATGCTTTTTGAGAATAAAAGGAAATTATTTCAACAGTTCTGCTTATTGATTTATTTTTTAGAGAATGCTGTGAGTGTACACTAACAGATTTTTGAGAATAATGTGCACAATTGTCCTTGTTAAAAATTGTTTGGATTACTATTCCATACTTCCCTCAGTATCCTTTTCAATTCTTAAAAACTAAGTCACTTTTGCCACTTCTCAATCATCTGCTGATTTAAAATAGTTGTTATATTTTACACCTGTTTGTTCCTTGTTTTTCTTCTGAATTCTTCTGAATTGGTGAATATCATCTACGCACTCAACATTACTCTTTATTCTGCTAATTTGTTCTATAATTTATACAGAAACTTCATTTGAAACCGTTCCTACTGAACAACCCTCAGAAGTGTTCCACTGTGGAAAACTGTCCCATCTTCTCCAGGGTAAGTACAAATCCAAGAATATGTTTAACCTATTACTACTGTGGCTTAATCTACTTTAAAAACTCTTCTAATTAGTTTGGTCACTATAGTGATCCTAGCTGGAAGACTAGGATCACTACATTGAGGAATTAGTGATTCACAGAACAGTTAACCCAAGTAGGCACAGGATAATATTGAATATATCCCTTGGCCTAGAATAAAGGTAGCTGGTTAATTGTAAAGGAAGAACCTGTTGACAGCTCCCTCTTGGCATCAGTGATTTTACCACCTGCCTGTCCTCATTTTACATAAAAGTGAAGCAGTATGTTCTCATGTGGATTTCTTTTTGCATGACAGTAGGAATTATGAGTGGAATTGCTTTCTGCTAAGAAAATTCTGTAAGAGCTCTAAAGACCAAAAGCCTTGTGAATCTCACCACCAGCAGAATCTCAGCATGCCATGTCCTGATTGAGAGGTCCACCTGATACTGTGTCATCTTAGGGTTCTCAGCATCAGAAGGGATGTAAGATTTAATTTCTAATCTTTCATTTCTCTCCTATCTTTGAATATCCAGACCTAATATCTTATTATGCTTAAAGCTTTGAGTGGGCATTCTTCCTTACTGAGATTCAGAAAGAACTGGCACCAGTGCACAGCAGTAACCTATTGGCGCATCACATTTTGATATACTTGAAAAAGATTTAGTATTACTTTTATAGCCTTGACAAGTTCTTCATTAAACTTTTCCTAGCCTACTGTATTGTTTTGATTTGTCAGGTTTTAGTCTAGCATATTTAATAAGACACCCTGCAACATCTCGAAATACACTTCTCCTCTAGTGAGCCTGAGAGCTTTTTGCTTAACTCTGCGATTTTCTCCTAAAGTTTCTTTTTTTCTTTTTTTTTTTTTCAGTGATACACATGAGTTTTTGGTATTTAACATAATCAATAATCTTTCCAACTTTTATTGGCCTCTCGGGTTGGGGTTCAGCTACTTAAAAATTGACATCTAATGCCACTGGAGTTGCAGTAGGATATTCCACTTTGTTTCCAGCTTCCAACTCAGGACAATTAATACATCATGGATATGGCTCAGTTAGCTTAAAGAGTAAAAATGATAATAGATGCAGTAGATGCCCATCTCTAAGCAAATGAATCTAGAAGCCATTATTGTGTAAATATGGATATGTGAGACTATTTTTTTTATATACTAAAGATTGTATTTTTAGCACTTTCTTACTTTCATTAATATACAGCCGGCGAGATTTCTCTATTTTGTTTTGTTTTCCCTCTGATATCTTGCTCAAAAATTTTGAAGCTTAAGTTCTATTCCTTCTTCAGACTGGAAAAGATGCAGCATTCTGTCTTTCAAAGGCATTTCTTTAACCACTAGACAATGAAATTGCACAAGAAGGAATGCATGCACTGTGAAAATAGAGTTTCTGTACACCAAAGACAGGAGTTAGGCATCAGAAAGCTATCAACAGAGAACTTCTATTGATCAATAGCTAGGGCCTTCATCTGAAAAGAGGGAAACCTGAGTTTGAGTCCCTGATCCCTGTTTCTTATTCAGTGATGGTCTAATACAAAATAAATAATCAGTCATAGCAGCTGAACTGAGAACCAAATCTTCCTTTCTATTAAGACCTCTAATTAATATGCAGATACAGGTTACTTCTTTCTTATTCTTCCCCTAGTCTTCCACTCCCGAATTCATAATCAATCAGGCTAAACAACAACAACAACAAACAAAAAGAATTCCTTGGATAATTTTATAGTTCATTCTTAGAAATTCTTGAGTAAAGTATAAATTTGAATACTCTCCATTTGCAGAAAGAAGAGCAAATCTTTTCTGCCTATGAAGGCTCATTACCTGTAGTCTATTATATGTAAAAACTGCCACTACCCTTATCTGAAAGATCCTTAAACCTACTTGACTAGGATGAACACATTTGAAGTCAAGTCCATGTACAAGTGCTTACACCCCTTAGACTAGCAGAAGATGAGTACTACTCCTGTGCTTAGTGTTTCCCTGCTTCAGCAGTTCCCTGTTAAGCATGCAGGGCTGAACTGGATTGCTTTTGTATATAACTCCAATAATTATTTCAGACATATGTGCTTAACTCTGATGCTCTAAGGACATCCCTACACTGGCTGTGGACACTCTCTGGACTTTGTAAACAAGGTAGTTGTACCTGAAAACCAGCTAGCGGTGAGACATGGCATTGTCCTCAAGATATTATATCTTGTCCTTACTCCAGATAACTTTTTTACTTCAGATGTTTACTTTTGATGACACAGATCTTTGATTTCAGCCTTGGCTGCCCTTCTATGCCAGGCTGAATCTGAGCACAGTAAGCTTAGTTTTGCCTCAGTCTTTTTCTATTTTCTAGGTCTGCTTAGACATTTATTGCTTTGCACTGCTATATCTTCTTTGGGGTACCTATGAAGCTACTCTGAAATCTAGTCTAAGTCCACAATATTTTTTTTTCTAAAGTTAAAAAGTCAGGATATAACAGAAGTTGATATATCTTCCTGTGGCTATGGTAATGGGTATGGAAAGCTATATGGCTATGGAAAGAAAATTTCTTTGAAAAGATTGTGATGATTCAGTTATTCTGAAGACTAATCCATTCTTGTTTGAACTTTAAGCTTAAAATATCCTGGTATACTGTTCAGCCTAATTCTAAATATATATTTCTAAATGTAGTCCTCACAGCTAAGGTAGTGTGTTGTTGATAATTCTTTCATCTGTGATTTTCTCTATTGCAAATTTTGTATAATTATACTAAAACTAATTTACAAACAATTCCTGCCTAAAATCTACAAAGATCCAGTTATCTTGTTCCTTATTATTATAAAGCTCTACTTTATATTTGATTTAATCTAATAATTGTCATAGTCTTTGATATTAAATTACTCCTTCTCTTTTTTTTTTTTTTATTTTAATCACTGAAAAATAATACCTGCACAAACTAATTGCATGCCAGTTTATATTCTAGTATAATAGGTTTCTTCAAGAAATGCAACATCTGGCCTTTCCTTTGATAATTTGCTTATAATTCACTTACTCCTAGCTTTCATAAGTGAATTGTTTAGGTCAGGCATGTTAATGACACCTGGTTTAATATTTGATCTTATCCTTTATTTTTCATAATGCTTGTCCTTCTTCAGTCTTTTCATCCCTTATTCTAATCTTGAAATAGCACAGGATGCTAAAAGAGATTACTATTTCAGAAATCTAATTCTCTCATCTTTTAATCCTTCAATGCATTATTTTGCTTATTATACCATTTCCAGATGAAACACATTCCAGTGTTTATTTGTCTCCTAGTAATATGATTGTCATGACTACTTTTCTTTTGCCCACAATATTTTAATGGATTTAATAATTTTATTGAACTGTGTCCAGTTCAGTGGAGTTCCATAGACTTGCAAAATTAATAATATACCCACTGTGTTGTATGTCTTATTATCTGATGACATTTCCCTTTGTTTTTCTTCTGTGTGACTTATAAGGAAACTGATATTTCAAAGCTTAGTTCTAGAAAATAGACCTTCAAGTAAGTTAAGGAGTTCCCATCACATGAAAGCCTAAGTACAAATTTTGGCTACTGACAATTACTACATTTGTATAAATTCTGAAGTTCTGAAAAGCTTGATAAATGCATTTCTTGGTTCAGCAGAGCTTTATTATTCATAAATATAGAATAGACCATCTTATGAGTAAGAAACAAGACTCACAAATGAATTGTTTTTTATCTCCTGAAATGTCCACTAATCTAATGATTTGGACCTAACATTTCAGTATAACAATATCAACTTTTACGTCTCATAGTATGATATTCATGGAAAATAATGAATTAATCATTTTAAGGACTATTTTATAGTCTTTTTGAAACACACTCTCTTCACTATTGTACAACATGGCTTTTTAAATGCAAATGAAGTGCCACAGTTTCCTAAGAAGTCTTCTCAAGCAATAGAAGTGATTAGATGTTGGCATTCTCAGCAGCCGGCTTTTGACAAGCTGATTATCCCCTCTGTACTTGCAGCAGTCACAGCCTGTAATAAGTAAGAGGCTGTAAATTCTAGGGGCCACTCATTTTCCCATTTCACTGCCTGCGATAGCTAGTGAAAGCTGAAACCCTTCTATTCTGCCCTTTTATGTCAGTTAAAATAATAGCCAAATTTATTTTTTCTCCTGGCAGAATATAATTGAGATGTAGGCAATGGTGCCAGGAAAGTGAGATCATTTAATCAAAGGTCAAATTAGTTTCTCACTCCGTACACCCATCTCATCTAAAGCTCTCCTTTTTGTTACCTGCATAGGAAATTCTGAGATGGCCTTGCTGTCTACTAGTGTTGATCAGACATTTCCCAGTAGTGTTCTGTCACAAGGCACCCATTTATGGAATGTTTCCATGACACTTCTGCTTTATTGTTCTTTGTTCAAGGACACAGACTGTGCAGAAAGGGAAAGAAAAAAAAAATTAAACATTTCTCATACAGATGTTTGATCATTCTGTATTCCTATAATATAGGATAGAGGATTTTAAAACGATAAGAAAATGGAAGCAAAAAAAAAAATTGTTTTCATTTAGCTTTTGCCTTGTGGTACCAATGTATTTTGCATTCTACATTTGAAAAATAGAACAAAAGAATCATTCCTCCACGATATAAAGTGTATGCAAGTGAAAGATGCATTGGAATAACTATCTGTCAAAGGCAGGTTTGTGCATTATAAGCTCAGATGAACTACTGGTTGGCACTCCTCTCAAAGACATTTCTCTTGGAACAAAATTAGAATTATTCTGCCAAAGTACTTATTATTCTAATCAAATTTCTGTTTGAATAAATATTTTAAATTTCACTCCATAATGATTAACATTATACTGGATAGCTACCTATCAACGACTATTATTGTTGCATATTTGGAGTAAATTTTTCTTTATTATTATTTCATATTTTAGCTTTTTATGGCAGGATATGGTACTTTCAATCACTTTTTTAGGGAATGTATTCTTGTAATTAATTCTTGCTTTTCTAACACACGGTTGCAGCATACAGGCCCAACACTTTTTAAAGACACCATTTTTCAGGCTGTTCACAGTATACGTTTAGGCCAAATTAAATGAGGGACTGCAAAACAACACATTTATATTAGAAAGTAATCGACACCGTGTAATATAGGTTTGCATCTACAGACACATAATTTGAATCTAGAGGGAGTACAGTGTAAAAAATCCAGGTCAAAAAGCAAAAGTTTGTGGTCAGGATAGACTCAATATAGTGGAATTACCTGCATATAAATTGGCATATAGGTAGAACAAAAAATGTTACATTTTTCATCCAATAACTTATTTCCAATTATAGCTGTAAGGAAAATAAAAACAAATCCTTTTGGAAAGAAAATAAAAAATGCTTAAGTAACAATAGAAGAAAGTAGAGGAAAAAATGAACATGCACATTTCATTTGCAAAGAGCTGAATTTCAGTTGCAATATCCACTTCAGTCATACAAATAAATATGAAAAGAATAATCACACAGAATTAATCATTATCACCCACCAGAATTTGTGATTTCACATTGCAGAGTTGTAGGATTTTTAAGAGCAGGACTGTAGGGAGATGTGGGTTTGAGGTTTGGGGATGCTTATGGATGTACAGGGGGGTATCCTTGACCCTCCTGTGACCCCAGGACCTGAGCTCCCGAAAGTGGGGGCCGGAGGAATCCGCTCCGGCCAGCTGACCGCCCACCAACGGAGCTCCACCAACCACCGGGGGTCAGGTAATTAGCATCCACCCAATTCCTTACTTCACTCCTCCCTTTCTCCTCCCCCTTACCTTCCATATATAAGTTCATGTATTTCCTGATTAAATTTGGTGGTTGACCCTGACTCCTGTGGAGTTGTTATGTCGACTGTCCAGGCTGGGATGCCCTTTATCTGGGTGGCCTAACCCGACCGCGCCCTACCTAACCTGAGGCAGAACCCGGGCCGGGATGATGTCATCAGCTGCTCCTCCCTCAGCGGACACCGGCCCAGGGGTGGTAAGAGGGGGCTCCCTGCTGGGGTAGTGGGAAGATGTTAGAGTGGGTGGCGCAGCGTGCCAAGAACACGTCGGCGGGTGGCAGCAGGCCTTAGCAGGCCGTAAGGCCCGAGGGCCCTTGCCTAGTTCCATCCAGGGATTCAGGGGCCCGGCTGAGCGCCCCGCTACACAGGACTTTGACATCTGAAGTGTTTACTCTGCAATTAAAGAGTAGTTTTCTTGAGTAACAACAAGGCAGGCCCAGACATAAGCTGGTATAATATTTTTCTAAGACCTACAGTTTGAAAGGAACCGAGGATTGGGCCCCAAATTCATATGGCACATAGAGTCACTTTTATAAGTCACACTCTTCAGGCTATACAGAATGCACATACACTGACAGTGATTTTCACTGTATTAAGCCCAGTTGTATTATTCCATAGTCAGTGTAATGTGTCCTTGCTCTATGCCTTGATCTGTGTTCATTCTCAGACCGGACCTGAGGCAGAGACCAAATCATTAAAAATATCATGGACAATGTTCAGGTGCCCAAATGCAAGGACTTATATGGTATCTGGAACATCTGCAAGTGGATGGAAAACATGCCGCAAAGTCTATAAAAGAGAGAAATCTTTTGGAAATGGCATCTTGAAGGCATAAAGGGTGTGCTAGGGAAATTAATGGCATTAGAAGTTTTTAGGCATGTTCAAGCAGTTACATCAGTCTCAGTTAAAGGTTAAATGCAATGCTATAGAAGTACTCTAAAATCAACTTTCTCACATCTGTATGAAATTCCTTGACCCCAAAATGACAATGAAAAGATGAATGACTAAAATAAAAAAATTTAATTAATTTTCTCCAGCTTAAAAACAAGCTGTAGTTGCAAGAACAGGCATTATTGTGTTAATATAACTACGTAGATATACACATTTATTAAATATATATGTATATTTGCATACCTTATAGGCTTCCTTTTGTTTATGTGATGGAGTTACTACTTTAACAAGTTGATTTTATTTGTTTGGTTAAAGATTTTTAAAGGCTACCATATAAACATGTTGATTCTCATTTTTCTTAGAGAAGTGACCTTGTCTTTGCTAGGAGTATCACAGATTAAGATGTGAAACAAAGAAAATAACATTCCCTCGTAGAATGGTTTAATGATGAGGTCTATACAAATTCATTCTGGAGTTAATGTTTAACTCAAACTAGCTATTTAAAATATAATTTATGACACTTCTAGAGAAAGAAAGCAAAATGTGTTATTTCACCAATTATAAACAAAATGAGTAATTGGGTGGTTACCTTTGTGAGTTCCACAAAATTATTTAGTCACACCATGATTAATTGAATGTAGAGAGTTCTTATTGGTTAATTAGATTATTTTCAATAAAATTCTTCCTATTTCATGTTTGATCATCTGCTGTACAGTAGCTCTTCAAATGCGGTTGCATAAATAGTTTTATTCTCACATGAGATGCTGATTACAAACTCATTGTTTGCCATATGATTTAATTTCATACAAGTTAAGGATGTTAAAATAATTTGATTTATCCATTTGAAAATGTAAGAGCTTACATGGGCTCATTTATTTCTGTTTTATTGCTCATTCACTAAAAGAAAAAAAATAGATGAGACAAATGAGATAACACCTTCCTCACATTTCTTAATTTATTTCACACGCCATTATGTTGCACACCTTCTGTTCAGACATGGCTTATGTCTTTGTTTGTTCCTTTAATTTCATCTTTCACATGTATTTTTAAGCTTTTCTCAGCTTTTTAGAGCATTTCATAGGTATATCATCTGAGTAGTTCACTTGATTTTATTAATATTTTATTAGTACTTAAGTGATACAGCAGGGAAGGCCTGACAGTCAGACCCTTAATTATAGACATTTCACCTGTGTTTCCTACCAATGCTAGACTCTTAATTACAGCCATTTCACCCTCATCTCCTACCAGTGATTCATCTTTCAACTTTTTGTTAATACCTCACCTTTCATTCTCCTTACCTTTTATTCTCCTTCTCGTTTTTGATTTCGAAAAGATTCATTATGCATGCTGAAACAGAAGCCTAGTGGGACATTTTTCTGAACTTTGGAGTTGACTTGCAAAGTCAGAACTCTTAGTAGATCATGGTTTCTGAGCCTTTCAAAACATTTCAGGAAAATCTATGTAACTTGTGTTATGATTTCTGTTTCTCAAAAAAAAAAAAAAACAAAATCATATATGAAATACCACAAATTATTACCTTCATCATAACCTAAGTAAAAAGAAAGGTTATCTGGACATATAATTTTGAATTCAGACAAATGACCTTGATGTTAGTCTTTATTATAAACCATCTAGAATATATTTTCTTGTTATGTCAGGGACAGGCCATGGGGTAAGTTGTTGAACCTTCTTTCATTGTCATTTTTGAGATATCTGTAGTTCAATGTTTACACTCCATATGCAAATATCCTCCTTTGAATTATATCTCCTTCTGAATAAGTATTTATTTCCATGAGACCACTGGCAGCTATTTAAGATGTACTTTCATCATATTAACTCTCATAGAGCTCTCATAGATGCTCTCATAGAGCATCAAATTCAATTATACTGTAATTTTAGACACTTGATAAAAGTAGATTTCTTCCTATATACTGAAAAATTCTCCTCCTAATTAATTCTCAAGATCTCAGAATCAGAGTCATTTTCCATTTGCCACTCTATAGCGGGTTTAACCTGAAATCCACAGTCATGACGAGAGTGATCCAGGATTTCAAATTCTACGAACTGCTATACTGTCTCGGATCATGAAGTCATTATCAAATGACATGTTGAAGAATTACAGTTATCTAAAATAAAACAATTCATTTTGAAGAAAACAACAACAAAACAAAAAGCAACAGCAAGCACATTGGGTTCCTGATTGTTCCTCAACCACAAAACCGTTTACTTTTACAGAACATACAATATCTAGACTTAAATAAAATTACATAACATGGTTATCAGGTCCGTTGCATCACATATTTTATTTTCAAATCTGTTTCTATTGCTTATACATACAGACATAAACTGTGCTAAGTGGTTAAAATTAGGAGGACAGAATTGTGGCCAAACTGCTTTTCTATTTGAAAATCATTGGTCCAGGTTTGTAATTTTTGAAATGTATTATTTCACTGAAAGAAGATCTGGTATACAGCATTTGCAGATTATGTTACTTGCATCTACATGACATTTTATTCTAACTGCTTTGTAAAGGTTCTATACGCTATCCCTGCACTTTAGAAAGAGGAAGTGAGAAATAACAAGTGGCTTTGCCAAAAATTCCAGTGATTCTCATCTTCATCTAAAGAACTGCGCAGTGCAAAGAATGTGCTGTTTGAGTTGTACTCGCACTAGGCCTTGATAACTTTTTAAATCATACCAAATGAAAAAAAGAAGGAAACAATAGCAGTAACCAAATCTTTTATTAATACTATTAAAGCTAAAATGGATATTCATTGAAGTCTATAATGAGCAAACTTTAGGAGGATCCTGGCTTTTTATTAAAAAGTCTAAATGACAATCACCTTAAAATCTAACCAATATATGTAAGCATAGATAATTATGCAGCTTATCCTAAATAGAAAGTTCTAAACGTCCTTGCAGCACCAAATTTACTTTTTTTTTTTCTTTCTCCCATAATCAGTGAGAAGCATGATTATTCAAATAATACTGTAGATCCCAAAGTGGCCTGGTCCGATCAGAACTGAGAAAAAGCTGACCTTGTAACAGTGAATGAGCTGCTTGCATATAACCATATTCAGTGATAACCTAAATTCTATTAAGGTATTTTAAAGACTACAACACCTAAGAAGAAATGCTAACTGAAGGTGTCTGGTTAGGGCAGGCCTGAAAAAAAGAAGAAGCTATGATGGAAGTGACAATATCTGCATAGAGCTTTCAAGGCTATAGAGTGTATGACAAAGAAATCAGAAAAAGGAAAAGAAAATAATATAAACAACATAAGCCTTACAATAACAAAAAGAAAAAGCATAACTTGAAATAACAGCACCACTATGTGACTGCCTCATAATATCTGATCAAATCTCATTTGACCATAGTCTTGTATATTTGTTGTAGATACTTATTTCATTTAACTTATCCTGTATTTTGAGGGTGGCTGCTGTCATATTGTGTCACTATATCTATCCTTTGAAGTGGTAGAGTATGCCAAAATACCTCACTGCTGCAGAATTCCCTTGCTTACCTCCTTTAAGCTGTTCCCTTAAACTTTGAACCCAATTGTTGAGTACCCTATCCCTCAATTTGTGTGCTGCAGTCACCTATAGCTGCCTTGCTCTGGCTTTCATCACTCTTAGCTGCTCTGCTCTGCAGAGTATGATCAGATGCCCTGTTCTCAGGCAGGCGGGGAGCATAACAGATGTTTCCTGAGACTGTGCAACAAGAAAACTCACAGAAAACTCTGGAGTATAGTGAAGAGTGAACATGTCTTTACTTGAAGAGCTGGAGATAAGTGACCAATCTGCTGTCATCTGCTTGTCCTTCTAGGTTTTCAGATGAGAAGGTTTGATCACAGAACTCTGCCCTAGTTGATATTAGAGACAGGGTAAATAAAACTTTTCACTCCTCCATCGAGAAACACTAGTCTTTGATTGAAAGGTCCTGAGGTATGAGATATTTTTGTTTACTATGCTTAATATAAATAAATCATTGTCTGCAAATGGAGCACTATTATAATAATACTGTTAACAGTATCACTCTCACACAATCACATAAATAAAGGTTAAAGGTCCATATGAATCATTTTAGTCTGTTACCAACAACGATCTGGTTTACAAGTATATTCTTTTCTGATCAGGTAAAATTCATAACCTTACTGTTTATTTCTCTTAAGGGAAAGATAGTGATAAAGATTTCAAGTCTCTTTGATGATATTTCCCTATAAGAAATATATATACAATCCTGTTTTACTTCAACAGAAGTAATCAAATCAAAGTTTCTTTATTCCATTTCCTGAATCTTAGTTTTCAGTCAGCATTTATCCATAAAGTTCCCTCTTAAGTTTAATTCAATCTCAAATTGCCATTGTTAATCTAGAGATTTTTTCTCATGTTACTCTTTGCTGTTTCTCTTTGATGTTTTCTCCATTTTTTCACATATTCTCAGTTCTATTCATACTAAACTTCTGTCAACTTATTTCAAGCTCAAAAATCCCTACATAAGCTTTTGTTTCAGGTGATGACACAGTGTTTGTTTTTTAGGTAGCATCTAATATTATAGACAGAGAAGATGCTACATAAAGCAGCTTCTTAATATCCAGTTTCTTCAAGGGCAGTGACAATTTTCTTTCCTCCTCCTGTCTATATAAACTGTTACTGGAGAAAGGGGATCTGTTTTGTAATATAAGGAAAGAAAACCTTTTGTTTATCTTTTTCATATTTCACTGACACTAGCTAGATAGTTAAGATACTGACTACACAACTACTGAGTCTACTGTCTCCATGTTTAGAAGTAATGTAGAAGCTCAAGCATTCTATCAAAATAAACATTCATTGTTGTTAGCAGTGTTATCAAAATGCTCATCACTATCCATTGCTTGTCACAGAGCAGCTCTCCTCCCTGTCATACAGGGCCACTTCTGGGTGGTAACTATCTTAAGAGTAAGAAAACAGTAAATTATGAAATTATAAACAAGTTTTCTTCTCCCATTCTTTGTGCTTTTCAAGAACTAATTCTTCCTTGAATTAGATCTTGAAACTACAAGGCTACTTGTAAGTAGATACTTGTAGATCTTAAAGAGAAATCTATTTCTAAGAATCCTAGACAGTCATAAAAATTACCTACATTTATTGCCACCTGATCATATACCCAGTATACAAATTGTAAAAGTATTTGAGTTGTGTCTTTCCGATGAGATAAATATATTTTGGAGGAAGATCTAAGTAAGTAATGAAGTTCAATCTAAGTCTAATAAACTAATGAATTACCTCCCCAGTCTATGTTTATCTTTCCCACTAAGTTATAAATACCTTTTTGTTTAAATAGTTCACCACAATTCATATGCTGACATTCTGCAGGCATCAAAGTACTGTAACCTACATAGAAATACATAGTACATAACCATCTTCAGTGTCTTTGGTATTTATTCAAAATGCATTTATAGAGAACAATAATTAATTCTATTAGGGTTTATTTTATTATATTTCATTTATTTATTTTAATTTGCTTTTAGCCTCTGAGTTCAACCTTTTAGTCTCCTGTTCTAAGAAATTTTAAGTCAGTCTTCCTGGCAGTCATTCACTTCATCTTTGCATTGCTTCTGGATCTGTGACCAGAGGAGAAAACAAGATTCCTCTGATTATTTTACTAAAGCTTTATAATAACATTGATTCTGATTTGATTGATACTGGTACCTCTCAAGATTTTGTCTTCCTCCCCCCCTCTCCCTTTCCCCTCTTTCCACATTGGTGACCTTAAATTATTTTGTCATCAGTGGGTACAGTGCTTCATGTGCTGTGTTATCCAACTGGTAGACTTCTACTTCAAAGCAGATTTGGGTTTTCATTCCACAGGTCTGTTGCACTTCATGTTATCATTTTTATTATTTCATATTTCAAGGTCATTTCATACTTTACAGAAGATATTTGAGTCCTTCCTTTGCGGTTGCTATGTTTCATGACTTTCTGTCGTCATAAAAATCTGTAAGTATCAATTATGCCACTGCCATTAAGCAAGATATTAAAGATCAGTCACAAAATGAATCCATTCAGCACTTTACTAGTAATCTCCCTTTCACACAGTAATTTCTTATTAATGTTACAATTCTTGAACTAACCACCATCTTAAGTGATAATTTCCCATGGGGTACCATATCAAAAGATGTTAAGATGTCAAGATAGATTAGACCTACCACATCTCTCTTGTCTATGAAAGCAGTCATCTTATTACAGACAATATTAGATCAGTCTGGTACAATCTTTATTAACCTCTTGCTTCAATTTACCCATTGTCTATTTACCTCAATTCATTTAATTTTTGCTTCTTTCATAATTTGAGTGACTGTAGCCTCCCACTGAGTTCACACTACCAGAACTCTAATTGTCCAGTTTATTTTTTCAACATTTTTATATGTAGTAACCCAGTACTGTAATTTGGTAGGTTTATTAAGAATACTGTCCATCAAACAAACAATTTAATATTTGTCATAAGACAGATCTAATAGCTACAAAAATTGTCATCAATTAGGCTAATAAGCAGATAGATATTAACCTAGGTTAAATATTCCGGAAATGTTCACCGAAAAAAAAATATATTAAATAATAAAAAAAAAAGAAAAATGAATTTGCATGTAACAATAAAGATTGTTGTTACATGCAAAAGTTGTAGAAAAGGTATGTTTTGATATACATGACAGTGGTAACTTTTTCATTTTTTTCTTTGTTTCTTATTTCTTTTTCTCAAATGAACAGAGGCTTTACAACAAATGCAAATATTTGAATACAATCTATGTACATGAACACACACAAGTTTCCTCACATTAAGAAAACCACACAAGCAAATGTGTTAAAGCTCAACTTGGCAGAGAAAATGATAGGTTAGGGAATGTGTGAATAATATTTACTAGAGGGACAAGATATTTTTGGTAAAACATCTGCTAAGTGCATCAAAAAGTAGTTTGAGACTCTTTTCAGCACAATCCCATCAGCATGATTTTGTTGACTTACAATGTACAGTTGGGATTACACAAATATTTCTTTATTTTCCTTTTTAGCATATTCCCTGTATACTCATTAATTGCCCTAGCAAAGCAGAGTAATAGAGACTGCTTATTTTCAAGACACATGTTTACACAGCTACTGAACTTTGAGAGGAAAATAAATCACCTTCTAAGGGAAGTTCTGATAGAAGTTAAAGCGTGAAGCAATCAGCTCAGACCTCCAGGGAGAGTAATATTTTCTCCATTCCCAGTGAAGACCAGAACAGGATTTAATGACATTTCAGAAGTACACATCCAGGACAGCTACTGTAAGTAACATCCAGGAAGGACAGGCTGGAATGATAACTCAAACTTAATTTTGATGTAAACTAAGGAATAGATTTAAGGTCTTGATTACACAAGAATTAAATTTGATATCTGACATATGGCTGCCTTACAAGATGTATACCAAAACATCCTTTTATTGAAACTAAGGAATAGGACAGAGTGATGGTGCGCAGCTGGCAGAAATGGAATAGGGTATGTCCAGGAATCTCAGCCTGGGAAATGCAAATACTCCTGAATGTGACATAGTTCATTAACAGTTGCTTGGTAAAGTTTTAACCTATGCATGAATTCTGCTTTCCAGAGATTGTCTTCTGTTGATCTTGGGACAGCCCTTTGCTCCTTCTCTCTTGTTTCCTTGGTGGGGTCTGATTTTACAGAATACAAATTCCACTTCTGGCAGAGTGTGAACAATTAGTAATTAGTGGTAATAGCAGCTAGGAATAGCAGCTAATGAGTTACTACTGGGGATGGCAGTGTTCAAGGAATGTACAGATGAAGTGCTTAGGGACATGTTTTAACAGGTATGGTGTTGAGAGGCTTACAGTTTGACTCGATGATCTCAAAGGCCTTTTCCAGCCATAATCATTCTATGAGTCTGTATATTCACCAGTATTAGCAACAGCTACTTAACTTTGTCTCCTACAGGGAATCTAAACTCCTTTCAGCGTGGTATTGCAGAGATAAACTAGCATCATGATTTTATTTTCTCCAAATAGAATTTAAAAAGTCCATTCAACATCAAGTAACAAAAATAACCTTGTATACCAAACTCTGTAAAATATCTAGAAAAGTAAATGCTACAGAGTATATTAGAGATCGAAAACTTAAGATAGGAGAAAAAAAAAAAAAGGAAGATAGGCTTTTTGTCAGAAAAAAATCAAAACATTGCTTTGTTAAAGTATAACTTTTTATGGCATACTGATGACCAATTTCCACTGAACTGTAAAAAATACTAACACATTTTCCACAAATAGCATGTATATAACAAAACAGTGCAGTCTCTGCTGTGAAAAAATAGACACAAAAAATAGACCATTTTCACTCCTGACTTTTTTTTCTCAAAGATTTTGAGGACAATTATTAGCTAATAAAATCCTCAGTAATAGATTTTCTTTTTATTTTAAAAATTATACTCATAGCATAAGTAAAAACAAAACATATAGGCACATACAGAAGTCTCCAAGGCAAAGAGAAAAGCTCATTTTGATTTAGAATTCTTACATTTTCTACCAAATGCCACAAAAAAAAAAAAAAAGGTGAAAAGGTGGGGGAGTGGGGAAGGAAACATTAAGAAAGAAAGGAAAGGAAATGTAGTATGCAAAGCAAGAAGCATATCGACAGAGAAGCATTACATAAGGCTTTTTAGGTAAGCTTTTTCCTTCTGTAGTGTTAATGATTTATTCTTTGGAAACACTTGGAAACTGTTGTCATGTGTCTCATTGTTACAGTCAGAAATACTTAACGAGAAGGGAAAAGATAGTGTTCTCTACCCTGACCTGTACATGTCGAGTTCAGTTCACTTACCTATATTAGTGATAGTTAAGATGTTTTGCGATACTCTTTCCATACCAGCCGACACAGGCAATAAAAACGAAGATGAAACAAGTATAAACTGATATGTATGGCACAAAAATTCTTATTTTCAAACAGCTTATACGGCTCTTTTTTAATACCATACTAAATCAAGGTCTTTTGATTAGAATAATTTAATTCTTCCATGAAAAAATCTATAGTGTGTGGGAATGCTGAAAAGAAGCTAAATATTAAAATTATTAGGAAAATCACAGAGAAAGGAGCGGTAGGGTGCGGTGACTAAACCACTGAATAATCCATGGTACCCTTGCAATTTCAACATTACATAAAGTTCCTATTTCATCTCAAAAAAATAAGCATAAAGATATAGAAAATATAGTAAATATGAATTTTTCATTTCTAGTGGAAAGTCATAGTCTATGTATTGACTGAACATTTCAGGATGTCAGGGCTCATCTAAATTTATCCTAACCAGATCTAATTTTAGAAGTTTCCCAGAGGTTACGTGATTGTTGCCTCTGAGCTAAAACCCAACAATACTGCATGAAGTAAGGCTCTGCCACCCGAGGATGGTCACCTCATAACAGAGAGTAGCCCTTTGTGTCAGCTCAGGAGCAGTTGTACAATTTTCATGCTTTAGCTGAGAAACTTTTGAGAAGCCTGTGAGCCTATGAGAGGGAAGCAGACATAAAAATAAGCCCAAGTCTATGTAAGACAGAGGAAGAAGAAACTTAACCAGCTTCATGCTTCATACTCCACACAGACACACGCACAAATTTCACAGTGTTGACAGCTTGCAACAAATCTCTCACTTTTTCATGATGGAAACATAGGACCACCAAGGGGGACTGGAATGGGTAAGCATAACACCTGAGTAAAGGGCTACTTGCCATTATTTTGATTATGTTCTTTCTGGTGTAAATACTTGATCTATATTTTAATTAGATTTTTCTGTATTAAATTTGGTTATGCTGGTACTAAGTAAACCAACAACTATTTTCTGCATTTTGTTGAGATTATAGGACTTTAATTAGATCAACAACATTTTCCTAAGTCCATAAATATAGTGTGGTTTGTGTTCTACAGGAAAGGGGGAGTGTAACTGTTTCAGAACAAGACAGGGCAAGTGATCAGTTCAGCATCCCAAGTCCTCTGTTGGTGTTGACAGTTCTTTATCTTTACTTCTCACTCTGTTTACTTGGTGACATTTTTACACATCTGATAATACAATCTATGTATTTGCCCTTACATCATTAACTTAGAATTCTGTGTTGTATCCAACAACAATAAAGCACACTTCACATTAATTGAGGATTTTTTCTTTCTGTGTTATGCCCAGAACCATTTTTACTCTCCCAAGGATGCATTTGTGAAATGACCAGCAGAGGCAGAAAAGGCCTCTGCTGTCATCTTCTGCTTGCACTTTTGAGTGTCCTTTTACAATCCTGTTGTCTTCAAGAATCTTTAAACTGTGCTTTCCTGATAACATAACTGATGTTGTGTTAGCAACCCAATAACATACTCATCCATTTTCAAGTTCTTCATTATTCACTGTACAAAATTAATGATCCATCTCAAGATACATACACATGTATATGCACACATAAAGAAGTACAAAATACCTGTATTTCCATATATATAAACATATATATTTGTTATTAAAATTACTTTCCAAAAAAATATAGGTTGCAAATATAACAGCTGAAAATAAGTTAGCCAGGTATCATATATTACCCAAGAGAAATAGATTAGGATGATACTGTATATACAATTTGAGTTCTTACATGCTATTCACCTGTAGTACTCCCATCTACTTTGATATAGCTACCATGCATGGATGATTTCCTATATGAAACTTTGGGATTAGAAAATGTTGTTTATTCATTAACTAGGAATAAATGATCCAATATCAGCAACTGAGATAATGGAATAAATGCAAGAACATTAACCTCTATTAACCTCTATTTTACACTTCCAGTACCTTGGCCAAATTGCTTTGATCTTTTAGTAATTTTTTATGATGATCTTCTGACAACTGGATGCCCCAAATCAGGAAATTGATAATTATTTGTTTCTTTGTTTCACTCTTTCATATGATGAAGGAAGTATAGACTGTATTTCAGAAGCCAAAACCCATCATATATTGTTGGTCTAATTTTTTAACTATGTAATTAACGTAAATCAGCAAACTTTTTGACAAGCTAAACATTACTGAGTTACTATGAAGTACCCCTAAGGAAAATGAAACAGAAATAGATTTTAGTAATTGTTGATCTGGCTTACAATAGAATAAGTGAAATGTCTTAGGTGACTTTTTTTAAGTCTCGAAGTTTAAGAGACTAAAAAAAAATATTTGGACCACTATGGTCTCCTAAAATTCTGTGTAATTTTAGTAAGATGGTCTTATGTCAATAAGATTTATCAATGAAATTTTATCACAGAACATTTCACAGGTGCTCCAACAGTATTTATATTTTTAGCAACAGGTTTTAAAGTAAGCAGCAAATGACATACTGATCCTAAAAATAATTCAGTATAATATAAAATGCACAATAATATAAAAATAATTCAATATAATAGAAGTAGGCATTTTTAACTTTACATAGTTAAATAATTTAATGTGAAAAATTTAATATAAAGAATGATGATAGAGTATTTTTTGATATAATTATAAATTGCTATATCTTCTTCCTTTGGTAAAAGCTAAGTGATAGCTGAAAATTTTTGGCCCATCCTTCTAATTTGTGAATAAATCCATCTCTAAGACGCACTGGGAATAATGTACAACAAGGCCTACTCTGGAATATCTAAAACAGGAATATACCAAGTATGGTAGAGACCAGCAAAGTCATAGTGATGTGGGAGAGAAAATGCCCCAGTAGAGTCTTTGACTTTACGTTCAACAAAAAAGGGATATATGACAACCACAGATTTGCTCTGCGTGACCTCTGTTCTGCTGTTGATATCAAAAGCAAGTGTGCACCTTCACTTACAGAAGAAAGTAGCTATGGATTCTCCATCTGTGGCCCCACTCTTAACAGCAGAAGAAAAGAATATTTAAGATTCTCCTAAGAGTAAATAAGCAATTTAGAAGCTGAAAGGTGGATACATATCCCTTTCATTCAGCCATGACAGATAGAAGCTAGATATCTTCTCTCCCTGTTTGAGGCATACGCTTTCAGGGTTTGCAGAGGATTTTTGGAGCCAGGGACATGTGCTCATTCCAGTGGGAAATCCTGCAGGTACCGTGTTTGTAGTAGGCATAAGGATAGCTCTTATAAATCACAGGGTTGCATAGCTGAAGCTTGTGCTTCCTACATCTTGGGATCAGCTTAACTTAACGTTTGTCCAGTAGTAGCCTTCATGGGAATGAAAATCAGAAGAAGTGTTAGATTTGTGAAGTCTGAAACTTGTGAAATTTTAGTTTTACAAAGAGAAAAAGGAAGAAAGTTATGCAGAAATTCTCACTTTCCTGAAACTTTCCATAAGAATACCAAGAGGAATATTTTGAGATGACAAAGTTGATTTTATTTCCCTACTTATTACTCACAAAGCAGTTTTATTCCTCAGATTTGGAGAAATATGTCTTTATCTAATGATTAGGAAAGTTTTAGTAGGTAATCTAATCTCTTTTTTTTATTTGATGCTTTTTTTGTGCAGTATTGGTACTTTGCAGAACTTCAAAGTCCATTTGCTCTAACATATGCTGTGTGTCTGAAACATTCTTTTTTATTCCATTTCTTCATCCCTAAATTGTAATTATTGATTAAATAGGCAATACCTTAAATCTTTTGACATTTGGAAACCAACATTGCACATTAAATATACTCTAAGAAAATGGCAGACAACAATAGGATAATTTAAAGATAATTAGTCTGACATCAGTTAAAGGGAAATTAATAGAAAACTAATACATGATTCAACTGATAAAGAATTAAAAGAATATAATCAATCACTGCTGACTTGTTTTAATGGAAAATAGGCCTTTTCAAAAAGTCTGAATTAATTTTTCAAGCAGATTACAAGGACACTTGAAGGTACTTTAATCTTTCATCTGAGAAGTGTTAAACTGTTCTCTTTCAAAAAACAGAATTTTAGAATAATGATAATGCCCACATCAAAAGAATTGGGAAATGGTGAGATAACAAAAAAGTCATTATCTATGCAAATCACCATCATGTGGTGAGATTTCTAATTGCATTTTTATGACACTGATACTGTGATCATTACCAGTCAAAATTTTAATCACTGGCCTGGAAATAAAAATCAAATTTCTGGTGGTAAGATTTTCAAATTCCATAAATGTCATTAAAAAATTATCAAAAGCAAGCATTATATTGGGATAATGGAGCTGCAGGTCAATCAATATATTTTCGCATCATATTCCATCTTAAATATGTAGCTTTTTACAAATGTTGTTTCATGTTTCATAAGTATGTATTTTCTTTAAATGTGATTAGAGTTTTTGAATTTTATATAATTACAGCCATGGAAACTGTAGTTCTCAGTTCATCCAGAAAGCAAGCTGATACTGGACACTGGCCATTCAAGATTTCCTGTGCTACACTTCACAGTAGGATAGGATAGCACATGGGAGAAATTAGGCAGCTATTATTGTTAGTCAGCCTAGGAGCCTA
>JAUBNY010000277.1:165510-176653 GCA_032275445.1 Crypturellus soui | reverse complement strand
AGTATATTTTTCAGCTGAATCCCTTTTGTCTCTCTATCCCTAACTTTACTATTGCAGTGATAGAGGAACCTTGACCAGCCGTAGCTGAATTCTTATTTCTGCTGATCAACAACAGAAATTAACTAGTATCCTTTTGTCTGATATGTTTCCTTGAATTAAAGCAGACAACTTTTTGGGTTGTCTCTATTTGTATTCTAAACCTATTTGTAGGTTTAGAGACCTACAAATATTAAATCATTTATGGTATAGTAATTTATGTTTTGAAATTCTAAGGAAGTCACAATACTAGCTACTGCAAATATCTTGAAATGTAATCTGAAACATCTTTTAATCATTACAGTTTTCTTTCGCACAGTTAACGGCATCTCCTGTTTTGTTAACTATAATCAATAAATATTAGGTTTATCCCAGTTCTAAAGTCTTGTCATATTAATAGAACCTTAAAGGTTTTAAGGTTTACAAGAATTTGATTTTTTAAGGAATTCAGAAGGCTATATGGAAAAGGAATAAACTAAATGACTTAAATTTAATAGCTAATGTGGTCTCAGATTTCTTGAAAGATTAAATGCTCTTTCAATTCTATTTCCCCATTTTGGAGCTGCTGAATCCATAAAAGCAAAGACAAGCTGTAAGCCAGCATAATTAACATAGTGTAATCTTCATGAATATTTGTGCCAAATATATTGACCCCAGTAATTCTTTTAGAAGCTGATCAAAAATGATTTATTCTCCAGGGATTTTGAATTATGTGTTTTCTGAATTTGTTTATTTTATATTTTCATGTTTGCCTAGTCTGAAGAGTCAGGGGGGTAATTCTATTACTTTGATTTTACCTATGTGATAATAAGTGAATATATGAAAAGATTTATTAGATACATATGTATTGGAGACATCTTAATCCCAAATACTGCCTTATATACATTCTATCTTTTGAAAGAGAGACATTGAAACTGATCAGTTTTAGAGTGAAAGTTGAAAAATTTTCTTTTTAACCCCAGTTTACTGCTGCAATATCTATATTTATGATGCTTTAAGAAATTGAATTAGTAATTTAGGCAACAATCAGAAAATCCGGATACAATTTACATATCATTTCACTTTTATAAATGTACTTCATATTTTAAAATCACTTTTTATTCCTTGTGTTCTTAAAAGTAAGTTGTCTTTTATTATCCTCATTTTATACTTAGGAAATTCTTGCCTTGAAAGAAATAATTCTTTAACATTTTTTTATGAATCAGTAACCAAGCTCAAATAAGAATTCATCATTCTGATCTATATGCTCTAAACAATGGCATCTTGATATTTCTGCTAACAATATGACAAAGCAAGGCATAATATTTGAGGCTTTCTGTCATTTTCAGTGGGTTGTTAATCAGATACACTGCCTGAGTTTTATTCCATGAAGTTCAAAACATTGTTTTGCTTAGGTATTTTCATGTCTTTCCTTTAGATTTTTCCTGTACGGTTCTGTTACATTTTCATCAGAAATGTTGACAGGTATCAGATATTTCTGCAGATCATCATATGACCTCTCCATTAGATCTTTAACAAGCCAGGTATATTTAGATTTTGAAACTTTTCTTCACAAGCGAATTGTGGGGAACTTTCAATTAACTTTTTTTTTCCTCCTTTGTCTCTAGTCTATGGACAGGGAAAAAAGTTAAGTAGGACAGACCATATGTAACAATGTGATTATTTACATAAAATATAATCTAAATGGCTAATGTTATACATTTCAAATAAGAGTGTAGACCAATGAAATGCCAGTATCACTGACTGCAGAGTGGAAAGATTCACAAATTTTGTGAGGTCAGAAATTTATCTTTTATCTAAAAGGATATTTGTAATGTAAGGATATCTGTTTCGTAAGTATAACAAGTTAAGGGCTATTTAGCATAAAATATAAAGAAGAGACAGAAAGGGTAATAAATTAAGCAAACAAACCGTAATAAACAGCGTAAATGTAGATAATAGCAAAAGTCAGAATACTCAGTTCACTGATTGAGATGCTCTTGAAAGAATCACTTGATTGTAGCGCTGAAAAAATTTAAACAGATCTCTCTAACTTACAAGAAAAACAGTAAAGCAGATTATCATGAGTCACATGGGAAAGAGCTGTTGCAACTGAATGAGTTTGTGTATATATGCATACATGAATATATCACATATAAGCACATATATGAATAATAGAATCAAAATGTTTGGAAAAGACCTTCAAGTTCATCAAGTCCAACCATAAACCTATCAATCACCACTATGCCTGCTAAACCACATAACTCACCCACACGTTTCTTGAAGACTGTCAGGGGTGGTGACTCCACTACTTCCCTGGGCATCCTGTTCCAATGCTTTATTGCTCTTTCCATGTAGAAATTTTTCCTATCTGTTGACGAACACCCCCAGATTCTTTTCTGCCATGCAGCCCTCCAGCTGCTCTGCCCCAAGCCTGTAGCATTACATAAGGTTGTTATGACTGAAGTGCAGGACCCGGCACTTGGGTGTGTTGAAGTGGCCGAGTCTGTGTTGATCTCTATGGCTAGTCATATTTAGTTTGCTTGTTTGTGTGGAAAACTTGGCAATTTGTGCCTTGCTTTGCTATAGGTTGGACCTGGAAGAGGAGAATAGCATCCTTCATCTATCAAGGAAGAAGGCTTAAAATGTCCAGGACTTAAAGTTTCCTAGACTAGACTTTCATTAATGTATCTGCTGTCACATATATAGATACAGCTGTCCCTTTCTCAGAAGAAGTAAACACATGAATACGTAAATAAATAAATAGCAGGCACCTCTAAGGAAATGGAATCTCATTTTTCATAGATAAATATCTTACGAAAGCATGAACATTTTTTAAGATCTTTCCATTTTTCTTTTCATTACAGAGGAAGTCTAACTACTAGCTAAAATCATTACTGTGAATTTAAGCATTTCTGGAAAGTAGGAGTACTGCATTGCTATAGGTAAGTGAAGTGAAATTTCTAAATCCCAATTTAAGCAAGATTTAGGCAAACTAGTTGTCACCTAGTTTTCTCAATTTAATGACCTATACTTTTAAAGTTACTAAGTAATTATTACAGGATGTAGATATTTATCAGCAACTATGCTTTCCTCCAAAATTCTGAACCTAAATTTGATAAATAACTTTGCTATTCTTGAGGGCTTCATTCAATTGCCTGTACCTAAGGACCTACAGCCAGCCATTAGTCGGTACCATAGACATTTGGGGTATCTCTGTGTGGCTGGCGCACATGGCACTGAGTAAAGGAGTCTGATCCCTTTCTCGAATCGCATGTTGACGCCAGCTGGGTTATAAGTGTATCTCAAGAGGCATTAGACAGTTATTTCTGGATAAGTTCATGCAACAATCCCTTGCTGCCTCAGTTACTGGGGATTCCATAATGCTTAGTTAGGCAATTTTACTCATGTCCTTCAGGGTCTTCTCTAATATCTGCCAGCCCCATCTTAAATGATATAATGTGTCTGTAGTAGGCAACTGAATAAAACATTGTGAAACCAGGGTTCCAGCTCTGAAAACTTAGGCTATACCCTACGCAATATATTTATCATGTGAAACAAAATCTATCATTTACCTCTTTTTCAAGAAGAGTCTATGGTTTTTTTGTTGTTGATTTTTTGTTTGTTTGTTTTTCCAGAAACTTATTCATACTGACAATTAAAGTAAATTCTAGAAACAGGTAAAATCTGTTAAGTAAAAAGGGAAAAGTAAGAAAGTCTTTGTTTCTCTTTGTAAGAGTCTATCATAGAATTATCCTAAGCAAATTCACATATATGTAGGAGAATAACTGACTCCACCATATATTTAGAAAAATAATTGCCAGATGGTCCTTTTATTTTATTTCTTCAAACTATATTTGATAAAAATCAACACATCTGTCAGATCAAGAATGCTACATATAAATTTTGACTGCTACCTGCAGAGCAAACACCTACCACCCAGCCTGGAAGTTTTTATGTTAATTCCATAAAGTTCTGTAAGATTAACAGAAGGAAAGTGAAGAAATTTAAACCTAAAAATATAGGTTTCAACCTCCAAAACAGAAATAAGGACTTACATATCTACATACTCATTTTGAGGGCATTTCTTTTGAAGAGAGGTTGGGGGAAGGAGTTGTTTCATTTCAGTTTGCTAGGACTGTAACTTCTGTTTCTGTACATGCTCAGACATAGATCAGTTTGATTACTTTAAAAGATTCAGACTTTGTGATTTGCAGTATTGAGAAGTAGGCCAAAATTGGTCATAATTTCAGGGAACTTTACTGTTGGAATCTGATGCTATAGATATGAATTCTATGTGAATCCAGAAATTAGGCATTCTTCCATCTGTAGAGAAATGTAAATCTAGGAGCTAACTTATTTACAAAGTCTGCTCAACAAAATAGCCAGAGGAGATCTACTTTAGTTAGTAGTTCAATTGATAGATCTTTCAGCCTGGGAATGTGTATCTCTTCTAGGAGATATACTTACCATCAAGTTTGCAAATATCCTGAGAAAAAAAGATTAAATAAATGCTTCATATTTCTTCCTGATTAACAGTATTCCCCTTTTCATGAAATTCATCACATTCTTATTAATTTGCAAAAGTGAGCATAAATCTTAAGTCAAACTGCTGGTTTGACATGGTTGGAGTATGAGGTCCCAACACATTTTTATTAAGTATTTTGTTATTCTATATTAGGAAAAAATAATGCAATCCTTCCTGAAAATTCTAGATTATAAAGAATGATTTGAAGATACTATACTTCAGGGCTTTCATAAAACAGTGCGAGTGACACTAAAATGCTGTGAGTCACTCTCACTTATTTTGAATCCTCCTTTTTTTTCACCAAATAGATACTTAATTTATCCATGCAAAGTGGAACAGCTCTAACAGCAAAGAATGGCAGTTTGCTTTCCCAAAGTAAACTATATGTTACGGCACTGTTGAGATGGCTGAGGAAGATGTAGGCAGAGCACTCTCATTCCTCCTCTATTATTTGTGTGAAAATCTTAAGAAATACAACTCTGTACTATTCCCATTTCTCTGGTGTCTGTTATGGATATTCCTGATGCAATAATATGCTCTTGAAGCCCAACAATTCCCCTAGGAAAGACTGAGATGTACACATGGAATTTTAAGGGTGTCAAAATGTAATTTGAGATAAGGATTTTTAGAGAATTCATAATTACTTGCGTGTGTGCATGCACGCACGTGCAAGTATATGCTCAATATGCGAAGCATTTTGCATTTGGGAACATTTAGGGGTTTGCAAAATATTTTAGTGAGGGAAAACAAACATCTCATGATGTATTATATCTCAATAGATAAGCAGTTATATTATTGCTCACATGCTGTTTCAAAATAGATCATGCTATCCTAGTAACCATTCTGCACACATTTTTTCATCTGCTTGTTTTTGCTAAGGAACGGCATCTAAATATTTCCAGGAGCTTAATAACAGTTTGTTTGCCAACTGAGATCCCATCTTTCTTGGTTTTGCTTATGCGAATTCATTTTCACATTAAATTGGAAACAAATGAGTCTGTCACCATTCCTCTCTGGAGTACAAATACTCCTGGTGCACAGATTTAACATAGGCTTAAGGGTAAAATGATTTGTGAGTCTCTTGTTAAAATATTGGCAGCACATCACTGAGGATTTCCTCCAGCAAAGGGAGCAGATTATACCTCTGCATGCTGAATGCAAACTACACAGTTTCTTTGTGTTTATTTCTAAAATGATATACCCAAACATCAAGAAAAAAAACATAATTAGAAACACTCAAACTGGTTAATGTCAAAAGATAGAAAAAAATCCCAAACTCAGAATTTTGCCTTGTAACATCATAATGTCAGTGAAGTACAACCAAACCATAGACGACTAATTAAAAAGAGATATCAGTCCTTGAATAACTATATTAGAGCCATAAGAAACACTTGATTTTAAGGGCTAAAATGAAATGCAGATAGCTTCTATTGTTTGTGAGAGTCCAATGAAGTTGTCTGCAGATACTGGCTCTGCAGATACTGCAGATACAATGCTCTGCAGATACTGGCTTTCACCTGGTCTTTATTAGCCTCGCTAGCAACAGAAAATAAGGCATGAATAAATTATGTTTCCTACCTGTCTGTCCCTAATGGATGTCTCAGGCTAAAAATAACATATAATACCAAAACCTATATTTAGCTGACAATGTTCTTAATTTTTGCATTCTGATTTGCACCTAAAAATACTGAATTGCCTTAATTAAATACCTTCTCAGAGTTTTAGTAAAAAAAAAAAAAAAAAGTGATCAGAACTACAAAGGAAAGTGTCTTTGAGTATAACTTTGCACTTACACATGCCCATGAGATTTGTATAACGTAAGTAAAAGTCTCTACAGTTTCTAGACACCAATTTAAAATCAGTGTTAAATTCCTCTAATGATTGGTTTGAATTTAATTACAATATTTTGGATTTTCTTTTGTCTCCAGTGCTATAAAACTGTTCTCTTCACCAAATCTGCTTTAAAGAATTATATCCCCAGGATACTTATTAAGACAGCAAATGCATACAAAAATATGAAATTAATATTATTTATTGAAATATGTGCTTGTAAATATGTCCTGTGCTATCAAGAAATACCCAGCAGGGTATCTCAAGCCCAATTTCAGCACAGAGAGAGAGAAAAAAAGAAAATTAAAAAAATGAGTATGAATATGAAATGAATTCTGAAAATCACTGGCTTAAAAAGCATGATTTGTATACAAGTGTTAAAACTAGCAAGAGAACCAGACCCAGTGCACACCACTGCATATTGTTAGAAGCATGCACACCCGGTTTAATACACAGTTCGCAGTGTACCAGGTGTTCACACCAACTGAGTTGGTTCACGCCTGCACTCTGCTCTGATACACATCACCTTAGACTTCTGATGAAAAAATATTATTACACAAGGAGTTCTGATGTATTTTTCAATTATAAATCTGTATGGAGTATGAATGTAAATATAATAGCCGAGTTCCCCTTTCTCGAGCAATTTTCTCACAGATCTGCTTAAGAAATGGAAGCAGATAAAAAGCTTTTATAGCTTGTCTGCTCAATAGAACTGTTCTTATTGTTAAGTGTGAACTTTATTCAGGGCATTCATTCAGGGAGCTCCTTCATTCAGAGGACTGGAAATCGTGTACAGGCACTTCTACCTCTAGCTCACTGTTTCAAGTCTAGTTCAGATTAAGAATGACTGAAATGTATTATCTGCTGGTTGTGGAGTGGTCGGTGCCAAATGATTTGTCAGTTTGAGAGAAATCTAATGGACCTCAGGCTCATCAGCTTTGTAAAAATAAAACCTTAATTCCATGCCTCAACAGATAGGCTATGGATTTCTTGGCTTACAGGAAGCTGTACTGTTACTTCACTTGCTATATCAGTTCCATGGTTTAAAAATGAGCTAATGTTTTGTATATTGGCAAGAGGCTTATTTGTTGGAAAATGCATTTTTAATCATTCCCAAAAGTTCACAAATTTGTAAATCAGTTTGGCAAACTAAATGAAGGCATTAAACTTTCATTTCTGTCCTCATTTCTAAGTTAAATGGTTAGGACAGTTAGGACAGGTTAGGACAGGTATTTTTGAGTTTGACCTCTTCTGTGAAGCCTTTTCTCCTTTACTTTTAGTGAACGCTAAAGTGGACTCTGATGTTTCATTTCGTAGGTGCATGTCTGAACCCCAGGCTAGAAAATTATTCTTACTGACTTTTGATCTTGAGCTTTAATAGTTCGTGCGTAATGAAAAGTATGCCTTTATTAGTAGAGAATTAGCTGAAAGTACACTTTGGAGCACACTTTCAGGAGCAACCTCAGCTAATTCTTCACCCTCTCAGATAGGCCGAGAACTTCTTTATGGTGTAGAATGTTACTTCTTCAAGCCTTCCCCATTTCTTCTTCCCTCTCCATGCCTCCAAAGTCCTTTATAGAGTACTCCCTCAAAATGATTCTATTCAGTCTTTCTGAAGCCCTTTCTGAATCTTTATCTACAGGGATACTGTTTGGCCATTTCTCCTAATTATAACAATGGTTCATTCTTCATTTCTGGAGCTTCCTTAGTAAATTAGAATTCACCTTTCTGTGGTGGATAGATGACAGATCAATAATCTCACCTACCTTTGGTCATTACCTCCTTTTATTTACATGTTTCAGAATGAAATCTTTTGGCCACTGAAGTTTATATTCTATATATTCTCCATGAGTATTGTGTGTATATATATATATGTTTATATGCTATATCAGTCTGAAAAAGAAAAAAAATAGAGCTTGTACAAAGATCTAAAGATGGAAGTCAATCTTTAAATTAGGACTAGCTTGAATGGAAGCCCATTTTCAACACACATTCTAGATTTAACTAAGATGTCCTAAATCAAGCAAAACATTCGTACTGATAGCTCATAGCAAAATGCACTATTTTAATAATGTAGATACAATTATGAATGAGATAAAAATAAAGAAAAAGAAAAATGAAATATTTCACGACAAAAAAAAAGATTTCTTAAATTTTGAAGAAATCACACATTTTTGTTCTTGACACATCATTTTACACATTCATATTATGGCTGTTGTTATTTAGTAAAACCAGATTCTTTGGTTGACTATCTCATGGATCACACATGATTTCTAATCAATTAATACTTAATACAAATAATACAACAAATAACTTCATTTTTACTGAAGTAAGTAATGAATAAAGCCTGTTTTGCATAAAGTAAAATTGCTCCCAAACTTACCTTAAGAAACTACATTAATTAAATTAGAGTATTCTCACACCACAGTAATGTTTTTGAAGTTTTGTATTTGCTAAATGAAATACATAGTACCTCACTTCACAAGAATTTTTCTGCAAAGTAATAACAATTAAGGATTTTTTTAATGTAAAGCTAACATTTAAAATTTAATTTTATATTGTTTAATTAACTTAGAAGTGTAAAAAAAAAGCATAATTAAATGACTGAATTCCTACAAAGCTGGTTCCTGAATACACTAATTTCTATCTATGATTAATTTTGATGATTTTTAATACAATTGGAGTTTTGATTTCTAAATAGTTTAATACTAGTATTTATTTTTTAAGATTCCAGGAGCTTAATTAATGCTTAAATAACAATATTTTCAACACTGCAATTTTCTGGGGTGAGAGGGGTAAGAGCAATGCTAAGAAATTAGGTAATATTCTAGTAAAGTATAAGGCATATACTGATTTAAGCAATGAGTTATACAGTCATAGTCTTTTTTTTTTAAGGAACAGCACAAGCATTCTGAAATCTAGATAATTAATTTATTGGTGAAGTGGTGTAAAAATTTCATATCCGTTTTTTTTTTCTCCAGGTATACCATTTAAAACATCAAAAATGACTGCTTTATACTATTCTATGCTTGTTCACCTTTCACTTATTAATTCTAAAGAAAATGCTTGTGTTTGACAAAAGTTTAATGTGTAAAATCAAAATCATACAAAAATACTATAAAAATCTGTCTGCATTAGGTATATAAGTTGCATATAAATTTACAATGTCTGGCAAAGCCATTTTCCTACTGTAAACATTAAGTTTATTGCATAGTCAATGTAAATGCTTACATATTGTTTAAATCACCCAGGTGGGTGTTTTGCATTTCTTAACTTCATCCAAAAAATCTCATCTTTGTTTTAGGTTTTTCTGTTTTGTTTTGTTTGGCAAACAAAAAACAAAATGAAGTAGAGAGGAAAACAAAAATAATACTCTCCTTTTGCTGTTCTGCACTGAATTAGAGAAACAAATGACAGGAGAGGGAGTTGGTTTGCCTATACTGAGGCATTCACAATGAAGCTAAGTACAGGAGACACATGTGGAGATCCAATGGCTGTTAAGCTGAATAATTGTCTAGACTCTACTGATTTTAAAAACTAAGAACAGGACTAACTAACAACTGGTTAGTTGTTAAAAAACAGACATGTAGTTTTCATTTACATGCTGCAGGTAGTCTGGTTGGCCTCCGTCTTCTGGTCTCCTGTAGTTCTTGTAACATTTGCTAGCTTCATGCTGATGTCCTGAATGCTGCTAGTTGAGTAGAATGGTGTAAGACACTAACTGGTGAACAGCTATCTCCACAAGGTATGAGAGTTTTGTTGCTTACATATACATGTATCAGCAAAGTGCCTACAGTCTGGAACTGAATCCCGTCCTGAATGTCATTGTAAGGCTTGAAGTAACATTCAAATATTTTTGACATCTATATTCATAAGTATTTTATTTCTATCATATAATTTATTTTCTATCTATTTCTATCAGCATCACACACTTCCATCTCATACACAGAAAGCATAGAGGGAGAATCGAAGTTCAAAACTGAGCTACACTGATCTGAAGAAACACACTGAGATGGGTACCTGAATTATTACCAGGAATAAAACTGGTGGGCTTTTAACACATATGTGCAGTATGGGGAGCATCTGATCTGGACTGCATTCATATTAAAGATATTCTTCCTTCTGGTCTTGGGGATACAAAAATGGCTATAACATTTGAGCTTTGTGCTAATACAAGCTAAGTGGCACAGAGTTTGTATACTGCTATTAGGGAGAAATAAGCTAGTCATTCAGACCTTATTTTATTTGTCACTCTCTTTATCTCCAGCTTAAACCACCTGTGATCCCATATGAACAGCTAGTTGAAAAACTAGTTTTAAAAAATCTCTCAGTTGACATTCTATCAGTTAATATATTCATTACAAAAAAAAAATATGGCCATGTTTCTTCACCAATAAGCTGAATAACTACAGAATTGCACCCAGAATTAGGAAAAGGCCACATGAATTGTATGAGCTATCCCTGATTCAGAGTCATTGAGTCCAGCATATAGATGAGCAAACAGCCCTATCTCTCTTATATGTTGCTAGTGTTCTCTTACCCACTTGCAAGAAGCATTTAATTAATCTCTTATTAATTCATTGGGGAGATGCTGACAAGAACTTTTATAAAAAGTAGTTAAACAATGATGAGCTAAGGAGGAGAAAGAAGGACAATTGCTAGTGAACAGAGGTGAGAAGGCAGAATGCAGTAGGTGTGGAAGTCATGCAATCTAAATCTGGGAAAAGAAAGAAATGGTTAAGCTCAAAATTTAGCTCACTTTTACTACTG
>JAUBNY010000277.1:142167-156356 GCA_032275445.1 Crypturellus soui | reverse complement strand
CTATCACCTTTTCCTGACCTGATCTGGACCTGGGATCTGGGATGGTGGTGGATCATCTTCGCCGCTCCTCCCCTAACAGCAGCCATGACGGATCCCGGGGTGAGTGACACTCCTGTGAATGGGGCAGTACTTCCGCGACATTGGAGAGGCCCGGGCGGAGCCCATGCAGGAGGGGGATGCCCCGAGATGCGCGAGGGAAAGAGCACCCGTCCGGCTTCAAGAGAGAGTGTGACTTTGGCTTAGTAGTCCTAGCTATGCCAGTAAAAGTATTTTAAATCAATTTAGTATTGCAAAAGGAAATTAGTTTCTATTAGCTTGGATGCCCTAGCCATGCTCCTGTTCTCTAGCAGAAATCTTTCAACAGAGAGTCTGAATAATTAGGACTTCAGACTATTATTCATTTGCCACATTCCTGTGTATCCAGCTGAGACGTCAAAGATGATCATTTCAATCCTCTGTATTTAAAAATTTAAATCTCTTCCTCTGTATCTTGAGGGAGTAGTAAGTTAGAATGGAAAAACCATCTTCAGCTCCATTGAACTAATTCATGTTAAGAAAATATTATCTAAGGAAAGCTTGAACCCATTTTGCAGGTGCTTAGATGCTATGCAGACACTGAGGTGTCCTTTCAAAACCAAATTAGATCCACAGAAGTAATGAATACTTACTTTTTCACATCCCATTACTTGCAAAGAGGACTTAAACATCTAAATTCTGTTGAACCTGTCTTAGATAGATAAGGTCATTATCATATGTGGCATTAGGCATCTATGAAGCAAAAAGTAGCTAATCAGAATGAGTTTAAGGGTAAACTTTGTCATATAGCACGACAGTGAAGAACATGGTATGCCAATAACTTTCCATTTTTTTCTAAACTTCAATGGTTTTCAATGTCATAGTTAAATCTGAGTGTCTACATGCTAAATTAGCCTAACTGAAATGAACCCCTGGCACATGGAGAAATCTTACCAAAATTGATTATTTGTTTTATGCTACACATATGTATGTATTTCTTTAAGATTTCATGTTTCTTTACAAAGGGAATAAATAAATGGCTCTTAGTTTCTTTCCTAATGACTTATAAAAGATTTTGTCACAGAAGAGGTTATTAACAGAATCTTGTGAGTTTTTAACTTACGTAGGTTATACTGTGACAGGATGGCAGGCTGAAGTACAAACCTTCAGTTAGCTTGAGCCTAGAGATGTAGAAAATGTAAACTGACCTGCTTATTGGTGGCTCACATTTGCTATCAGTTCCTTCTTATTAAGTTCAGAATAATCCTAGACACCTTTCATTAAACAGAACTTTTCTGCAAAGGTATTACCTTAGATTGTGTAATCATCATGAAATGCTTACTTGGCAAATCCAATCCAAGTGACAGGAGCATCTGAACCTGAAGTTGCAGACTCAGGTCTGGGCAATTAGCCAACGTCTAAATTTCCACGAGAAGGGTTAGTATATTGATAGGAAAATGCTTAGGAAAAACACATGCCAAGGCTGTTTCTACAACCAAAGGAAAGATGGTTTCCAGTACTTTAGTTGTAAAATGCAGATTAAAATACTCTTTGTTGGTAGAAAAATTGTGATGATAAATATAACAAATATTGAGATTACATATTGTCACCATAGAATTAGGGATTATATATCTAACTATAACAGATAAAACCAATATTTTATAATTTTTTTCAATGTATTACACAAATAATTTCAAGGAGAATTACTTGTATGTACAGCTGGAATACGGTTGTAGGTGTTTATTTTGTCTGTTAAACAAAAAACAGTGCTAATTATGTTTTCCTTTTATTAGGTTTGGACTTTGGGGATTATATAGCTGCAGAAGCTTCATGGTCAGACGTTTGAATTTAATAAACAAGATCAATAAAACAGCAAGAAGATAACTAGAATGAATCTGTACATCCAATGTGTTACATAATGTTATAAAAGAAGAGCCACAAGCAATGCAAATTTGTATGTATTTGAACTACCCTAAGGAGGACTCAACAGGAATGGAATCTCTTATTTTTTTCACTACAGGCTTTACCAGACATCTGAAGAAGACTGACATCTTATTGACACTTATTGACAGAGCTTGCATAGTTAAGGTCAACCAGAGCTCATAGGTGTGCTAAATAATGATATTGTTGTCTTGACCGAGAAAAGGCAGACAGTTAAAAAGGGGATAGGAAGGGCTTCAGTTCTTTTTTCAAAGATATTTTATGAATTTAAATTGAGGACAACTTAATAGTAAGAGGTAGTTTGCTTGTTTGTTTGTTTTGGGGGGGTAGAAGGAGTAAAGGCTGGGGAGAAGGAATATAGACCCAGTTTGATGTTCAAAGTCCTTATTAAAAGATCCTATTAAGTCAGAAAAATATTTTCAGTGAGTGACTCTCACTCTCTTTTTATAACTATGCCATATGAAGGGAGACTACTTCAGCAAGACTGGTTAACATCATTGATTTACTTACTCTTGGGAGTTAGGAAATCTTCTTTAAAGTAGGAGATCTGGAGTGAGATTCAATACATCAAAAATAAGTGATACTTAACAATGAAAAAGAGACTTAGTAAGGCTTTGCATAATGTAAATATTCCTGTTTAAGAAGAAGAAGAAAAAAAAGTATTTTGGAGGCCTTAGACTCCAGAAATCAGGTTGCTTAAATTTAGCTAAAAAGGAGACAACTGGATGCCTCAATTTTTATTTATGTTGTAGGTTAGTGCTCACACCATGACTTTTAGATAAAAATATGGCGTTGTCCATTGCTTTGCCTTTGACTCAAAATACACTGATTCAGGAGTTTTGTCCCATGTTATTTTACAGTTCCTGTCTGCTAATACAACTGAATAGACTGTAATCTTGTCTTTTCTGCCATTATTCAAGATAATCCTCTAAAGAATTGAACAATTATGTTCATACAGTATAGTCATATGTATATAATCATATAGTATCAATTCAAAATCAAGCTAGTATAACTACTATTTAAAACAAAATGCATCTCATATTTGCCAAAACAAAGTGGATATTAGGCATCTCATATTTCATTGAAATTTTTCAGTTAATCCTTTTTTTCTGCTCAGAATTTATTCTTGACATAGAACATGATAAGCAATGTTCCCACTGCTCACAAATTTTATAAATGCTCTTTCTAAGCAAATATCTTGGGGAGGGGGAGGATGAGAGAGGGGGAAGTTCTCACAAAAATGCCTGCTATGATTAGCACTAGCTACAAAGATATTTCCAAATGTTTTTTTGTGAATTAAATACATTCAGTTTGCTTCACAGTTATTTATGGCAGTCGTACTTTCTATTCTCCACAAGCATTCAGACATTTAATCAGAAATTTAATAAAAGAGCTCTTTCAAGTCTCATGCTGATAGAATGTGTGAGAGCAATGCAAGGCAATGCTCATAATGCCCACATGCTGATCTGTTCTTCTTTTTCAGAAGTATCCTTATTAAATACAACTATTTGGCACATTTGAAGTAGCATTTTCAAATGTTCGTAGTTATCCTGCAGCAACAAGGAAAATATCATACAGCACGTGCTGAGCTGATAACTTGCCACTGAATATCATTCTATTGCTCCCACAGCCAGTCATTTAAAAAGTGACAAATTTTACTAGAAGCACATTTGAAAGGACTAATTATGTTTGATCCTGCGAATCTACACAGATTTCACCTAGAAATCAATCATAAGACTTAACTCTGATTTATAATGATATGAAGAGGGCAAAGCCTGTTTTTTTTGTTTTGGTTTGGTTCAAATTGGTTCTGCTTCAGCAACAACTCATAAAGAACTAGTAGAAAACTAAAGGAAAATGTCTACTGAATTGTATTTTTGTTCTCTTTACTGAATTTGAATTTCACTTTTAAAAGTTAAAAATATCAAAAAATACAACATGAGTCATTTTAATCAATATTTTATAAAAATATTAGGGTAATTATAGATTACCTGGCATTTTTCCGATTTTTTCCTCCAATGAAATGTTTGCTTGTATTTTGGTGTTATAAGTGACAACAGATAGTAGAGAAAGGCTATTTTTCTGACAGTTTAAAACCTGCATAAAATTGGAAGAATTAGTGCTATTGCAATGATATTAAGGGTAGAGGAGAACACAGAGGGCGTCTTTCACCTTTTATTTTTCTGATACTGATTTTGCTCTGGCTTCTTTTTATTATAAATTTCTATATATCTGTAGATATCTGTAGAATTACTCTAGATTTACAAAAGTGAAGGATCTGCCTTTACCCTCTTGGCTGGAATATTTACTTAATTTTTAAATGAAACTGAAATTTGCTTTAATATCCAGATCCCTGTCTTTGCACAGAATAAAGACATTACACATTTTTCCACAAATTAGCACAACTGTAAGCTCCACAGAGATTTGGGTATATGCCAATTAAATATAATGTTGAATCAGCAATCATGTCTGAAGAATTTTACAAAAAATTGGCAAGGGACCCCAATCATAATCATAGTTTAAATTTAGGGTCATAGTTGCTCTATATTTCCAGCACAAAAAAAAAATGTAACAGAGGTCAAGGTGCATTATGTTCACTTGTCAAACAGTGAGTATTTGAAGCTAGATAAGTGATGTCTCATTTACATGCATAATACAAATATGCATTTTTATGAAGGTAAAAAAAAAAGGTGGTTTCTAGTATCATTCTCTGTGCTTCCCCCTTCTATTTCAGTAGTGGTCATCACCCCTTTTGAAAAGAAGTAACATTAAATAGACTTTTCTCCCTGCAGATTAATCTGTGAACCCCCTGCCCACAGTTAATCACTTTTATGAACAAGGAAACATAAAGCTGTGAGTCATTTAGATAACTCAGCAGAACGAAGAATGGAGTAGGATAGTCTGTGAAAACCATGTTGGCAAAGTTACCTGGTCATCTGTCTATATATTCAAATTCCATAGTTTGCTATGGGGCTGCCATCAGCCCAGGACTGCGCAATTGTCTAAAACTATGCTTCTGGACATAGTAAGAGCTACATGAGTCTTGATACTCTTGAAAAGGTGTACCATTAACTCATCATAAAGTTTCATCAGGAATAATAAGTCAGACTTTCTTCCAGCTCTCTTCTATGTAGTAGACCCAATAATCATTTTTTTTCCAAGATTACTACAGGTTACAGAAGACTTTGAAGCATGGACTTTTTTTTTTTTTTTTCAGTGACTTAATCATTGAAAACAGATTCAAGTCTACTTTCTGAAATGGAGTATTTTCACTTTTTGCATTCAGTATTTTGGTAGGGACTTGAAACCCCAGTGAAATGAATCTCACCTAACCTTAAATATTTATAATCAGTGGAAAGAAATGGTTACTTTTGGATGCCATTTATCTCAGCCTAAAACAGATGACAAAAAAATTGCTCTAGAAGTCTCTGTATTTGCTCCTCCTTGCAAACACCATCCAGGAAAGAAGTTCCAGTGATGGAAGCAGTGTAGAAATTGAGATGCTGTAGATGCTTAAAATCCAGGTTTCCTCCTCCCTAGAAGAGTTCTTTAACTACTATTATGAATCTTACTTCCTCCAGTCAAAAGAATAGTTATGACATCTGTCAGAGAAGATCTAGATAGCACTTTGAAGATTTTAAAGGGAGAGTTGATGACATCCCCTCTTTTTTTTTTTTTTTTTCCTATAGCTTGAGTACGTCTGTAGGGGAAAAAAAAGATATGAATTTAAATCCTTTGAAACCAGAAGTTATTTCATCCCATGAGAAGAAGGTAACACCACTGGCTCCTCACCTTTCTTAGTCCTAGTCTCAGATCTTTGAAATATTTTTCTTTTTTATTCAATGATTCTTTAATTTGAAAACAGCCTTTGGATAAAAAGCTTAAAGGCATTTCATGCTTTATCTTGGCCATACTCCACCAGGCACTAGACATCTTAGGGAATCAATTCTGGATCTTTAAAATGAGAGTGTCAGATTTCCAAAGTATGCAGTGTTTGTACCCTTCCACAAATTAGTTTCATATTTATGACTGAACTTACTGTATACAAGATTATTTTTAAAAGTTAGTTCTTTAGCATCAAAAAACCCAAATTATCCTGAATTAATTTATCAGGTCTTTCTAAGACCTGTTATTCAGCCTTCAAAAATAACCAAACACGAAAACTGATTTCCAAAGCTGCTGCTACAAGTAACAAAGTGAATTTATTTAAATACATAAAATCCAATTTCATACTTAATTTTACATAACCTATTTCAATTTTCATGATACTGAAATTGGTGTCATTGCTAATGTATATAAGGAAAGCATTAAAGGTATTATGCAGAGAAATGTAGATAAAATATATCTCCTGTAACCAAACATATTTCTGATGGATCTCAGCATTCCTAATACTCCACTACATTATCCACAACTTTTATCTTCTTTCTTTTTTTTTTCTCTTCAAGGGCAAAAGACTTCACAGGCTGTATCTGTAGTTAGCTGCACTGTCAGATGTTCCTGACAGTCATTCCAATGAGGATGCCCTAGCTGGAAGTGCTTTGTTTCTATTCAAAGTATGGACCCATATGGCATTCTCTGATAACCTTTCATGCATCCATATTGCACAGTAAATTGCACTGGGTATCTTGGGCAGAGCGCCAGTCTTAGAAATCCATTTGGTACTTATGACTAAGAACTTCTACCACTCACCCTGACCCTATCTGAACTGCATAGACATTTTAATATTGTCACTACTTTTATAAGTGAGCCTGCCTGACCTGTGCCATTAGTCACTATGTTTTTGCGGTTAAGGGGTCTGTGTTTGACAAAACAGAGGTGAAAACAGAGAAAGATGTCTGAGCTGGCAATTTTTCCTCTGTTTCTCCCAGGGGCTATTTGTATCTCTGCCTTAAATCAAGCTTTCAGTCTCATTTCCTTCCTATCATCAAATTCAGACTCTGAGGCTTACTGAGACTCTATATATCTTGCATCAACTCCTGATCATTTGCCTATATGATAAGAGCAACCCTAAAGAATTTGCTTACATCAAGAAGTAGAGAGGAAGAGAAGGGAGAATTTATGTGTTGGTGCACAAAAAGGAAATCTTTGAGGACAGTGTTTTTTCTGTACTCAGAAGCTAATTGTCATTAAACAGTAACACATAGGATTTTTTTTTTTTTTACTGAAAAAATATTGAATCAAGTGGCCAGAATAAAATGAGTCTACTCCTGACCTCTCTGGTAAGCAACACAGCAAACAAAAGCATGGTCTGTCAGATTTACTATGGCCTGCACCCTGCGCAACTAATTTTGACAAAGAAATTCCACAGGGCAGAGAAGGGAACAGAAAATAGCTAGTGTTTCTGTGTGCATGTTTTGATTCTACACATCTTCATATGTTGTGTAAGTTTAAAAAAAAAATAGACCTGAAAGTGCTCTTGACTACTTTCTGATTAAAATACCACAGATAATTTGACTACAGATAGTCTAATGTTAATGACAGAGTAATTGATTTAAACAACATCAATATTTTAAAGTAACAATTTCAAGTAGATGATTGATCAGCGGACTAATTTAGAGCTCATTGCACATACCTGAATGTAACCGTGCCTAGTTGTTTGCACACAAACAAGGCTGAGATTTTAGAAAGAAAGTAGGTTATTGAAAAAAATGCCAGAAAGAGAAAAATAAAAAGCCAAGATATGAGCAAAACAAATATATTCCATAAAAATAAAGATACAAAATATTTTAATACCTTACTAACACTACACAGATATCTTAAGTTTCTGTCAGTGTAACATTTAATTAATATTCTTCTATTACTATTAATTTCCTTCAATCTAATTTCATTCCAAATGATTTTTGTCATCAATGATAAATATAGAATAAATATCTTCAAGGACAGAAAGTCTTATTATAATTCATTTTCTTGAAATATTGATTCATGAGTGTTGTCAAATTTCAGAGAATGCCAGCATTCCACTGCAGCAATTACCACCTAACAAGAGCGTGATTTCAAAATCTCTCAGGCGTGGGGAGAAAAATAAATAAATCAGCACAATTTTAAAGCAAAAATAACCAATAGCTGTTAATAAATTAATAGCTTATAACTTTGGTCTATATTACATTATTCTCAATTGACTTCTCTTTTAAAATTTCTTACAGTTTACATTGTTACGTAAAAATGCCGTGGTTTCTGTGATATGTTTTCTCAGTTGCAAATTTCATTTAATCTTTAAAAAAAAAATAACAATACTAATTTTCCCTATACTTTTTCTCCTCTCTGCAAAAGGAAAAAATAAAAGTTCTAGAAACCTCAAAGAACAATATATAATCATAGAATCATTATGTTTGAAAAAGGCCTTCAAGGTCATTGAGTCTAGCTGTAAACCCTTCAACACCATGCCTACTAAACCCTGTCCCAAAGTGCCTCATCTACACATTTCTTGCACACTGCCAGAGATGGTGACGCCACCACTTCCTTGGGCAGCCTGTTCTGATGTTTCACCACTCTTTCCATGTCTCTAATGTCTAACCTGAACCTCCCATGGTTCAACTTGGGGCCATTTCCTCTTGTTCTATCTGTAGTTTTCCTAGAGAAGAGATTGACCCCCGCCTCACTACAACCTCCTTTCAGGTAGTTGTAGAGAGTGATAAGGTCTCCCTGAGGTTTCTCATGACTAAACAACCCCAGCTCCCTCAGACGCAGCTTGTAAGGTCTGTGCTACAGTTTTGTTGTCCTTCTTTGGACACGCTTCAGCGCCTCCGTGTCTTTCTTGTAGTGAGGCACAAAACCGAACACAGCATTTGAGCTACAGCCTCACTAGCACTCAGTGCCGAGGGACAATCACTTTCCTGGTCCCGCTGCCTATTCTGTTCCTGAAACAAGCCAGGAGGCCGTTGGCCTTATTGGCCACCTGGACACCCTGCTGCCTCTTGTTCAGATAGCTGTTGACCAGCACCCCCACACCTTTTCTGCCACATAGCTCTTCAGACGCTCTGCCCCAAGCCTGTAGCTCTACATCGGGTTGTTGCGACTAAAGCGCAGGACCCATCACTTGGCCTTGTTGAGCCTCATACAGTTGGTCTCCACCCATTGATCCAACCTTTCCAGATCCCTCTGCGGAGCCTTCCTACTCGCAAGCAGATCATCTCTTCCTTTCAGTTTGATGTCATCTGCAAATTTGTTGAGAGTGCACTCAATCCCTTCATTATAGATAAAGATACTAAAGAGTACCAGCCCCAACACTGGCCCCTGGGGAATACTGCTCGTGACCGGTCGCAAACTGGATTAATCTCCATTCACCACCACTCTCCTGGCCCCCCGTCCACCCAGTTTTTCAACCAGTGAAGAGTACACCTGTCTAATTCATGAGTTGCCAACTTCTCTAAGAGAAGGCAGTGGATGACTGTCTTCCATATTGAAAAATTTGAAAAGTACAGTCTGGGGATCAACCTTTTGGAGAGAAACTGCAATGCAGGACCTGGATGTCATGCTGGACAACAAGTTGACCATGAGATAACAGTGTACCCTTGTGGCCAAGAAGGCCAATGGGATCCTGGGGTGCATTAAGAAGAGCGTCTCCAGCAGGTCAAGGGAGGTGATCCTCCCCCTCTACTCAGCCCTGGTGAGGCCACATCTTGGGTACTGTGTCCAGCTCTGGGCCTCACAGTATGAGAGGGATGTGGAGCTACTGGTGAGTGTCCAGCTATGAGGATGATCAGGGGCCTGGAACATCTGCCCTATGAGGAAACGCGGAAAGAACTTGGCCTATTCAGCCTCAAGAAGAGAAGGCTGAGAGAGGACCTGATCAGTATCCATAAATACCTTAAAGGAGAGAGTGAGGAGAATGGGGCCAGCCTCTTTTCACTAGTGGCCAGCAATAGAACTAGAGGAAATGGCCACAAACAGAAACACCAAAAACTCCCCAGGAACTTCAGGAAAAAAATCTTGATGGTAAGGATGACATTGCACTGGAACAGGTTGAAAAGAGAGGCTGCAGAATGTCCTTCTCTGGAGATACTTAAAACTCACTTGGATGCAGTCCTGTGTAACATGCTCTAGGGACCCTGCTTGTGCAGGAGGGTTGGACTAGATGCTCTCTAAAGGTCCCTTCCAACCTTAATGATTCTATGATAATTCTAATTCTACTATAATTATATTTCAGTATAATATATTGTAATATTGAAAAGAATATGTGTCCAAAAAGAAAAAAAAATACATTATTTTTAAAGGATAAATTGGAGAAAAACAGAAGATTGTTGAACCTTCAATTCTCCTTCGAGGAATTGAAGAAGACAAGTAATTGGGAGCAGCTGAAAATCAACAGAACAACGTGGAATCCCACCTCTCCAAGGGGGATCAGTGGAGGAGTTAGGAGAAGAGCAAGAGAGACAGAGGTAAAAGGGCTGTAGTACACACTGACGTGTCTCTTGCTTAAGAAGTTACTGTTACACCTAGACCATGTGACCACATTCTCCAGCTCCCAAAATTTCTTTAGCTGTGGCCTAACTGCATATCAGAGAAGGATAACTTCTTCTCTTTTCCTTAATTTCCATCCAAAGGAAACCTACCTGCATGCCCCAGATGGCAGCTGCTGTGATCTCTGCCAGGTGCCAATTTGCAAACCACAGCACTGTAACAGACCACACAAGCATGAAAGAAGAAAATCTAGACATAGCCTGGAGGATCCTTTGCCTTTAGCAGAAATCACAGTTGCTCATCTGCAGCTTTTATTCAGAGCTTGGGGAGTATGGACATAGAAGCCATAAGCAGCTTCCTCATCTTCTATGAGTTAAGAAAGAAATCAAGCTGAAGTTAGGGTGAATTATTTAGAGATTAATGTGTGTTTCACATGTAATCTTTTGAGCCACAAAAACTGTGCAATAATCAATTAGATAATAGCTCTTTAGACTACTCTTAAAAAACAATGAAGTCTAGCATTTACATTTAATGTTAAATAAATCTAGCTTTTAAATAAACTGGGTTTATTTCCTTAGAAAGTATCAGGACTAATGTAATCTCATTTGCTATTTCTGTTGTTTTTCTGATTTGTGTCATTTTTTCTCCACACTTTTTCTCTTGCACTTATACCTGCTCTATAATCCCTCTGTTTCTCAACATCCCCAGCCTGAGAAATTGACTGGAAAGCTCTTGATAGCCTGGCTGTATGCATGTGATGGCTTTTCAATACACAGATGTTGATTGTCAAAATAAGTAATAGTGTTTTGCCTTCTCTCTTCTCCATTATCACTGGGATGATCTGCATTTTCATTAAAACTGACAGAATCATAGAATCACAGAGTGGTTGAGATTGGAAGGGACTTCTAGAGATCATCTAGTCCTACCCCCCTGCTCCAGCAGGGACATCTAGAGCATGTGGCACAGAGTCGCATATAAGCAGGTTTTGGTGATCCCCAAATAAGGAGAATCCACAACCTTTCTGGTCTGCCTATGCCAGTGCTCTGTCACCCTCACAGTAAAGAAGTTCTCCCTCACATGCAGATGGAACTTCCTATGTTTTAACTTGTACCCATTACCCCTTGTCCTGTCACTGGCCACCATGGAAAAGAGTTTGACCCCATCCTCCCTACATTTACCCCTCAGGTACGTAGACATATTGATCATATCCGCTCTCAGTCTTCTCTTCTCCAGGCTCAACAGGCCTCACTTTGTCTTTCCTCATAAAATAGATGCTCCAGTCCCTTAATCCTCTTTGTGGCTCTACGCTGGACCCCCTCTAGAATTTCCATGTCCCTCTCATTCTAGGTAGCCCAGAACTGCACAAAATCCTACAGGTGTGGCCTCACCAGAGGTGAGGAGAGGGGCAGGATCATCTCCCTCGAACTGTTGCTAACACTCCTCCTGGTGCAGGTGAGGATCCCATTGGCCTTCTGGGCCACGAGGGCACATTGCTGATTCACGGTTAACTTGCTGTCAACCACGACTCCTAAATCCCTCTCTGCAGAGCTGCTTTACAGCAGGTCAAATCCTAATCTGTCCTGGTGCCTGGAGGTTATTCCTCCCCAGGTGAAGGACCCCACACTTGTCCTTGTTGGACCTCATGAAGTTCATCTCTGTCCAACTCTCCAACATGTCCAGGTCTCTCAGAATGGCAGCACAGCCCTCGGAAGTGTCGGCCTCTCCTCCCAGTTTGGTATCGTCTGCAAACTTGCTCAGGGTGCACTCTGTCCCCTCATCCAAGTCACTGATGAACCAGTATTGATCCCTGGGGACACCACTGGCCACAGACTTCGAGCTAGACTTGGGCCCATTGAAAACATCCCTCTGGGCTCTGCCATCCAGCCAGTTCTCAATCCACCTCACTGTCCACTCATCTAACGCACATTCCCCGAGCTTCCCCATGAGAATGTTATGGGAGACTGTGTCAAAAGCCTTGCTGAAGTCAAGGTAGACAACATCCATGGCTTTCCCCTCATCCATCCAGCCAGTCATCACATTTTAGTAGGCTATCAGTTTGGTCAAACATGACTTCCCTTTGATGAATCCATGCTGACTACTCCTGACCACCTTCTTTCCCTTGACATGTCTAGGATGAGCTACTCCATCACCTTTCCAGGGAAAGAAGTGAGGCTGACCGGACTATAGTTCCCTGGCTCTTCCCTCTTGACCTTTTTTGAAGACTGGAGTCATGTTGGGTTTTTTTTTTCCAATACTTTGGCACCTCCCCCACTCTCCATGACCTCTCAAAAATGATGGAGAGCCCTGCCAGTTCCCTCAGCACTCTTGAGTGCATCCTTCCAAGCCCATACATTTGAGGGTGTCCACTTTGCCTAAATAATCTCTAACCGAATCCTCCTCAATCAACGGAAACTCTGCCTCTCTCCCAGTTTTCTCTCTTGTGTCAGGATTCTGTAGTTCATTGGAACTAGCCTTAGCAGTAAAGAGAGAAGTAAAGAAGGCATTAACTTTTCCTTCTCTGTATTCTCCATCACTAAGGGACGCACCCCATTCAGCAGTGGGCTCACATTTTCCCTACAGTCACTTACAGGCTGTTTTAAGTTTTATATTGCAGCCAAGTAAGCGAATGTCTTCCTTTCCTATTCCCAGCTACTCTAAAAGACATAGGAAGATGTTAAAAGAACAGAGTTCACATATCCTAACCTCAGGCTTCAAGGACCGTAGCTGTGACAGGCTCCCTTTACACAATCAGTGGAGACAAGGTAGGTTTCTGTTCAGTTGAGCCTCTGGAGAAGCTTGTCATTCCTTTCTGACTATAGGGTGAATAAAGGGATGATACCCTCAGAAGAAAGGTGCTTAAAGTACATATTGTTGATAAGTTAGCAATCGCTCTTTACTACAGCTTTCACGAGTGATGACTTTCAAATAGGGCTTTTGTTTGAGGTTGCTAGAAAGAGGCACAGTTTCAGAACCAGGGAAAACAAACACTCTCTGTGTGTACAAATTCAGTATTAGGTACATATACAGACCCATTATGCTCCTGAATGAACATCAATATTAACCCAGTATAGCTGATTAAAATAAAAGGCCTACTTGTGGCTTTAGAAACTGATGAAATCTATTGGCATTCCATGTATGCAATCACTTACAAAAAGCAAGCATGCAAAGGATCTGATTCTCCTTTTCTTTTTGAATTAAAGAGTAAATAAATAATCCAGTCCTCATTGTATTTCTTATTTCTCAAAACACATCTGGATTTCTTTTTATTATATAAATATATTATATTATACTCTGTCACTTGAAAAGCATACACTGTGTATTTCAAACCAACCTAATTTTATATCAGTTAAATACTTTGGGGTTTAGAGTAGGCTTCTGCATAGAAACATATAGCTGAAAACTCTTTCTTTTCTTATAAACAATTGTGTGTACTATGTCTATGGTAAGCAGTTTCAAAAAAATTGAAGGTGCCTAAATGAATGACCTAGTACTATTTAAATTATTCACCAACTTTAAATCATATGTGTGAAAAAGAATAACAAAACAGGTAATAAATTTAGTGTTGAATACAAAACCTGTCAAATGCAAATTTCTAAATGAAAATCCAAGGCTATAAATATTAAGCTTAAATAACCAGAACTAACAATATCAGAAATGTGATTATGACTGACAGTATGATCACTGTACATCTCATTAGAAATATTGATCTGTGTAAGCAATGTGCGCTACAAGTCTGCTGAACCTCCCAAATATGAATTTAGCATGTGAAATAGTATCTTTCAAGGTTATTTCTGTGCTACTCAGTTTCTGCAACAATCACATTTTACTGCTAA
>JAUBNY010000277.1:92944-107803 GCA_032275445.1 Crypturellus soui | reverse complement strand
CTCTAGATGAATTGGGACACTGTACAGAGAATAAAATGAAATCAGAAGGATATGAATGAAACCAGAAAGATAAGGAACAAGAAGGAAGCTAACTTTGCTGCATTATGTTTACTGCCATCAATTGGGACTGGGATGTTCTGGCATGTGACTCAGTGATTTTTTTTTTCCACTAAATAAAATACATTGATTTTCCATAGAAACAAATACTCCGCTTTGTAAAGAGCTTCAGTCTCTCAAGCTTTGGAAATCCACAAATGAGTTATTTTAATTTTGCTCTGTGGTGATTGCAAAGGAAGAGACTTACGCAGTTCACAATTTTCCTGTACATTTCTTTTTGAAGTTCAAGTTGCTTACACCTTAGAATTATTTATTCATTATATGACCTCTATTCACTATAAAGAAAGTGTGGCATGACCAATGCAAATGCAGATAAGAATGCTGACAGTGTCAATGTCAAGATTTTGTTGTCTGATTCTCACTCAAAGAGGCAGTGTGAAGCATCATTTTGTTTAGTTGCTGTTCTGAATAAATTCAGCTAAATTTAAGCTTGTTGTGTTTTCAGGATACTTTGCTAAATGCCTGTGTAGATGCTCAGTTTTGTCTGTGCATATATACAGATGGACCATAACATCAATGCAACAAAAATATCTTTATGCCTTCCTTGAGAAATCGGCTTCTTGTGCATTCTTCCTCAGTTCCATAATAATAATAATAATAATAATAATAATAATAATAATAATAATAATAATAGTCTCATCTGTATTTTATCTTTTCCTTGTTCAATAGTAGACCTGAAAATTTTAAATGGCTAATGTATCTAGCATAATCCAGAGCACAGGACTTTCCCAGAGCAATTTTATTATCAAGATAAAAATTTCAATATTTTGACTACATATCCTATTTTATTTCCTATGGTATAAATTGTCACATTGAAAAACCATTATCCTCTGCTGATGGCTGCATTTCTGTAATCTCTGGTTCTAATTAGAAAAAAATGTGATATTTGGTATTAATAAAATTTCATGTGACATCAGAAAGATTTCATTATTTCTTATGTACTGGCCCTTCCATGCAATGTTCAATAATCCAGTAATAGGAGCAAGATAAGAGAAAAGGAAACTGTAGTCCTGGTTTCACTTTCAGGATAAGAATTCTTAAGTAAAAAGTGTGTCAAGAAAATTGAATTTGTTGGCCTGGTAGAAAAGGATAATAGAATGAAATTAAGAATTGTTTGTCTTCTTTGAGATCAATTTCATTCTCTGACACTTTAAAATGTACAGCTGACTTCAGGACTTACAATTGTTAATGGTCTAGGACTCAGAAATTGATATTTTATTATGATTTTTTTCAGATAGTCTGTGTGGAAATAAAGCTTACAGAAGTGGCTGGGCTTAGTTCAGTTGCCCAGTGGTTCTCAGGGGTATCTATCTATCTAAGGCATCTCCAGGTTGCCAATAAATCTGCCCCGGGCCCTGTGAGAGAATCTGTGGGCACCTTCTGGGCAATATCAGGTACAGAAGGAGATGTACTTAAAATAGTATTAGATGTATATGCTTAAGCAACAAAATCCCAGCTTAAAAATTAACCAGAGAGCTGCTACAGTCAAGAAATAACAGGAAAGAAAAAGAAAAAAAAAAAGAGCTATGAGAAAAAACATAACTGTGGATGAGAAATTCTACTTAGATTAAGTAGAACTTAAGTTAAAGCACACCCACCTTCGGCTTACTGGTTCTCACCTTTCAAGGCAGTCAGGACAACAGAAGAGAATCTGTAGGCCAAAGCAGCCAGAGCTGGAGGCACTCCACATACACTGCATGAGGTTCAGAGCTTCTACTGAGGACTAGATTTAGTCTGATCCCATATACTGACATTGACACCATACATGCGTTGCAAAGGTCAAACTAAACATTCAAACATCAGATCTTTGTTTTTCGATTAGTGTGCTCAAAAATGTATATAAAACTTCACTTCTCACAGAAATTTCTTTCATGGGAAACAAAAATGTTCTGCAAGTTGAACGAGTAACTAGTAAAGGAGGACAATTACGAGGTTCACTTCAAATCCACACTACTGTTTTAAACCAAAACAGCCGTGAGGAACAAGCCAATTAATGGGAACAGAGTTATGTCCTTACATTGTATGCGAATCTCAGAAATGAAAACTGCAGTGAACTGAAGCTACTTAATTTCTAAATAAGAGCATCTCTGTGAGACTTCAGCATGTTTGATGTAAATATTTATAGTGCTTTTCTACTTGATTTCTCTTAACTTATATTCCAAAAGTCTGTGCCTTTCCAATTTGCAAGGAAATGTTAGACACTTCCATGTAATCCCTCTCATCTATTCTGTCCTTTTCTGAGAGTTTTACTTAGTGTGATGTGCTGATGGCATTATTTGCATAATGGCGCACTAGTCAGAATACGTCAAAGTAGTATCAGCCCGCTTTATTTAGCTCACAGGGATGAAATGCGCATCTCAGCACACTGGTCTGACAACCATGCCATAAACTACTCTTTGTGAGGACATTTCCCCTTGTCTTCCTGTGTGCTCATTTGCAGGCATAAATACTAGAAATGTGGCATCCAATAACAGGCTTGAAAATAACACAAACACCAAAACACTATTTCAGCCAAGCGCTTAGGTATTTGATTGTCATGACCAAAACCATGACCCATTTCCTTGAAATGTAAGGACATTTTATATTAGAACATCAATAGATAAAAAGACAAAATCTATTCCCACACTATGGAGAGGAGGTTCTCCTAAGATTCTAACCAAGTACCTTATCCATTAATCGTTAATAACAGTCCGTGTTCCTCTTGCAAGTTCTCCACCTCATCCCATAACAACTACTTAATGCTGAATTGCAAACAAGTCATGAAGGGAGGTACCACTCCTCTCATAACAGACACATCTGCCTATGTATGGACAAATAAAGGCAAGCACTAAGGAAAATTTTAGGTAGAACTGGTACATTCCCTATTGCCAGGCAGTGTTTACAATTCAGTAAAGAAGTGGATTGTTGCTTATTGTGTGGACTAGCATTTGAGTTTTAGATGCTAGTGAGTATTTCAGGGTAAAGAGATTTCCAAATTTTACAGCTCCAGCTCACTGTCATCTCAGCTCTGCAAACAAAATGAATGTAAATTATCCAGACTAAATAAAAAAAATCCTCAAATTTAAAGTGGGAATATTGCTAAAATTAAGGAGGCAAGAAACTGTGTGAATGAGAGTGATAAGAAGAAACAGAAACTTTCTAAACTCAGAATGTTAACAGAAGATGTAATATCATATGCACAATATGTAAAGTAAGGTGGGATTTAGGCAAAATGGGTACATTCTGTATGCCTTACTGCCTTCTGTGAATATTATATGGTTTGGAAGCTGTGCAGATTTCCTGAAAGGAACGATCTGTAAAACCAACTGAGGCACAGGCACACACATATGCATACATATATTTTAGCTTTTTTTTCTAGCGTCTTTATAAGCAAACAAATGTCTCTGTGCAAATTAATTCCCTATCTATATTATATCTCAACAATCAAGATTTTAATCTCTTAACTGAGTTAATACACCACAGATGCTTTTCAGTCAAAATAGCTCAAAATTTTCAGTTCTTTGCTTTTAAAGATGTTCACTGTACTTAATAAAAAACTTTTGATTGAGCTTATTAAGGTGCACATGAGAGGGAGGTCATTAAGAAGATAGTATCTTTGAAATATAATACTGTAAACTGGAGTGGCTTAGTAATGGTATTGCCATGATTGACTCAGAAAAATCTGCTGTTTTAAACTTTGGAAAAAATACTACAGAAGATAATGTCATCATCCACAGAAAGAGAATGGCAATATTTTGTTATTCAGCTCTGACTTCCCTCACTTCAGTCAGCAGCAAAACATTAAATAAGCAGTTATATCAAATGCCTTTGGCAAACAATATAATCTCTAGTTTCTGACAGCCTCTGTTTCTGAAATTGTGTGATAATGGTTGTGGGTTTAGCCTCCTATTATGATGAGAATAACTGCAGTTTAAAAGATGTCCGCAAGGAAAAAAAAGGAAAAAAAAATGGTGGTCAAAAACTGTCATAATTAAAGCTATCTGTAAGACAAAAATACCCAAGAATATATTCACAAAACATTCATATTCCAGATGTTCACTTTCTATATTTCAGGGAGATGTCATATAACTTGTAGTTCATATTAAAAAAATCTGTTTAGAGGACAGTGGGAAGATTAGACTTTCAGGAAGACTTGCTGCAATACATTTTTTCTATTCTGGGTGTATGACAGATTTCTTGGGTGGGAGTCAGTCTAAGATTCAAACATTTCAAAAATAAGAAATCTACAACAGGCATAAAAATGCATGCAGAGGATGCCTAAACTTACATTATAGTCATAGGGTATGTATAAGTTTGCAACACTGGGCAATTAGCACTTGCAATTGCTAATATTCATTCTCAAGGTATAGGTTATTGATTGCTAGTTAATTACATATCATTAATAAATCAATAAAACTCTTTGATCCCAGTTTGGTTTAAATTACACCCTACTGCAGTAGCTTTTCCTTGTAACATTCTTTAGGTCTTTATCTTCCACGTTCATGGGCTATGTCTACATTAGGCAATAATCAAGCCTGATAGGAGTGGATATGTGGAGTTAAACAGATTGTGCTAAGGACTCCAGAGTCCTTAATATATCAGTTTGGAGGATATAGAAAGGGTCACTATGGTCTAAATGCCATTATTTGCTGAAGTGCAACTTCTAGCCTAGTTTCATACTAAAACAGAGTTGTCAGAGAGCAGCAAGAGGAGGGCTGATCTGTAAGGGGAGACAAGAGTCAAAGAAAATCAGACAGAGGTAGGGCCCTTCACCAGCAAGGGTCAATCCCACAGCACCCTAGCAGGAAGCATAGAGCAATGGCCAGGATCAACCAATGCTCTGGATCATCAAGCAGGTCTGCAGTGATGGGATAGGTCTGAAGTGAAGCCAGGAGGAAAAGTCAGCAAGTCAAGATCAAGGACAGATTTAGGGAAGTAAAAGATCAATTATTAACTTACTTTCAAAATAAGCAGAAATGATGACAAGAGGCCAAGTGTGATAGCTACTCCCAAGCAAAAGAGAAATAGCCTCTCACAGCTCTGATTCAGGACCACACAGCTACATTGTCAGTTGGTCCTGAGCCCCAGCAGCCAAACCTCAGGAGAAAAGGAGGTGTACATGGCCATGACAGTATTTCACATTCTCTTTAGAAGACTTGCCAGCATGAACCACAGCAAAATAATGGGGAACAGCTTCAAAATTAGCTTCAAAGACAAATTCCTGGTCCAAACTTATATGTTAATGTAGATGCCACTGGAAATATTTTGCACCGATGCAGTCTTGGAAGAGAACCGGTATGTTCCCTTTGAACCAAGATCCACCTGAAGTGCTGGTGGTGACTTACCTGAGGAGTCCCAATAGGCAGTGCAGAGAAAGCTGCACAAGGCTTTGTCACCATGCACAAGAGACAAATACATAATAGTGTTCTTATAGCTCATAAATATTTGGAATAAGAGATCAGCACAGCCTGGAGTTCTGTCAGCAGAGCAGAGAAATTTGTCTACCTGATTTATATAGTGGTCAGCCCAGAAGACTATTCTATAAGGAGTTATGATCTCCATAACAATCAACCCAAGTATATGCCTCCAAAGTGTGAATACTGTGTGACTGTTAGTTTACCTTAGTAGATGCTGATATAGTCATGCCTTATAAATATGTCCTCTCGAAATATGTTATGCCTTTGACCACCAACTGCATGTTACTCCTAGAAACTGTATGTATGAATATGAAGCATGAGGGTGCTTCAAAACAAGATTTTGAGTATAATAGTTTAGAGTGTGATGATACATGTCCCCAGAATAAATGGAATACTCAATTTTATGGTGTATTGTCTATAGGATCAATACTCTTTCTTGAGATAAGCATTTCTAATATAAATGGACAAAAGGAAATAATTTCATCTCTTTTAAAATTTTTATGAAACAAATTACCAGTGAATAGTCTGAAGTTTGCTACGAGAAATACTTTTTCTTGTTGTGGCATCTGACATTGCATCAAATGTCACATCTCGAGGATAAAATTGTGAAATGTAATAGGAATGATGTACAATAAATTGTTGAGAGTCACCTTCTTTATAATATTAATCTTTTGCTGTGATTTGGTGAAATGAGAATGCTACTCAACTTACCTGACATTGATGTTTGAAGGACTCTACAATATCAAAGGAATCATCTCTATATAAATCACTACACACAGAAGATTCCATCACCATGTTTTGCATCTTAACTATGCTAGGAGTGTGTGAAGACCTGTCCTTGTTTCTGTCTGAATCAACCGATATTTTGGCTTTATATCAGGAAATAGGTTTATGAAGATAAGACCATGTAAACTGAAAATTATGAACATTAAAAGTTTTATGATGTTATTTTTATATGTTGTCTAATTGGTATATATGCCTAGCAGCTGTTTTTTTTTTTTTTTTAGTTTAAAAACAAGCAGCTGCACCTCATATGATGAATTGCTACCTTACCACAAAATCTAGCTTTATTGGTAAATTTTATCAAAAACAAATGCTGACAATTAAACAATAAACAAATTTTATTCAATTTAGTTTGTAAATATACAAATGAAGAATTATTTAGAATAATGTAAGTATATCCACATGGATTTAGAAACATAAATTACTCTTCAGGTAATCACTCCATGTCAAGTGTTACACAGAGTAAATTAAACTGATTAAAAACACAAGCTACCTGGAAGTAAGGTTTATAATGATGAATTAATGAGAAACAATAGTTTGTTTATAAAAAATATCTCTTAGAGAGGATACAATACCTTTTTAGGTTAAATAAAACTCAACCTACCACAGCAAAAAAATTGTTATATCTAAGGAATAAATGAAAGTATTGCCATTTAAAAACTAATTTAAAAACTAATTTATAAACACTTATAAACTAATTGAGGAACTTTTAGATAAAAGCTAAAGGGAAAACTAGAGGAGATGCCTATTGAAAAGAAACCTGCAGATTTTGAATCTGCTAGGAAAAACGGCAAGACACGAAACTGTATAGAATATTAATGTTTACAATAGGATCATCCAGATCAATGAAAAAATGAATCTGCATTTGTTTAAAGGCCTTGGGCACTCTGGCTGGAAACTGGCTTGGGCATCATTACCCTCTGGCTTGTGGCTTGTTCTAGTAGGTATTGTGAAATGTCTATGATGTTAACAATAGCAAATCAAACAGAGGTATACAGCAGTTGAGTGGAGTTTTTATGACACATAAATTACCATTCTCCATTACGCATGGCTATTGACATCCTATTTCAACAGGATTGAAAAAAGAAAGGTTACATTAAAGAAAACAGGAGATAGCAAAGAACGATAATGTAGCCGAAGAAGCCCCAAGCAAAAGGGCCAGAAAATGATTTTAATTCTCAGAAAGAAGTCTATGACTAAGCAGAGAACATAACCAGAGTTTAAAGAATTTTTTGCTGTCTTGTTACAGAACCTGCTAGAAATGTAGAGATGTTTTCTCCATCTGAATTTTCATACCCCTTCATTTAATATGACCTCTGTAGTATACTTTAAAAGTGATCTTTTTTTTTCTTTCCCTTGCAGAATTAAATGGCAATGAATGAAATACAGGAAGTAAAATATTCATCATGAGGCAATTTAAGTGTGTGTAGGAGAGAATAAGTGAATTTGTCAGGCATTCAGATAAACTACTTTGAGTCAAATCAGAAGAAAGAAGTGCATTTCTTGTCTATTTTTTTTTTGAACTGTATATACATTTCTACTTTTATAAAAAATATGTAAAATTCTGAGCTTCAAAACTAAAAAAATAAGGAAAAACAAAATGAGATATCAGTGCATGTTGAATCACTTCATGTTCATGTATTTGAAAGAGTATGTTTATAAAATAAATATTTTCAGTTATCCACAAGTTTTATTTTTCGCTGTGAATTCACTATTTGGAAAATACAACAGCAGCAACAAAAATCATCTATCTCAGTAAAACAGCTGGCTTTCCTCCAAAAGATTTCTGGATAGTTTTGCAAATAAACGTACCTCACACAATGAAGTTTGTTCATTTTCTATGCTTCATAATTCCATTTCACCTAAAAGATGTGTCAAGATGTCTAGACAAAAAAGGTATCCAGGAAATAGTTGTCCTTGATACTAGTTCTACAAAGAAGGCTTGCCCCCAAAAATACTTCCTATACACTTATCATATCAGTAAAATCAGCTTCCTTACAGAAAACAGTGGAGTTTCTTTTTTAATTATTTTTTCTTTTTTTTTTTTTCGACACTAATTGTGTTAATGATGGTATCACTGTTCTTTTTTTTTTTTTTCTTTAATATGTATATGTAACAGTCTGGTGTTGTACCCAGGAAACAGAAGCAATTAAAACAGCTATTTGCAAAGTGATGATTGTTATTGAATTACATACTGGGGAGTAAGGACACTAACTTCTAGTCCTGAATCGCATGAACATCTCCATAGAGGATCATGATTTCTCTGATCCAACATCAATGTTTCAACAGAGATGAATAAAGCTTCCTTCGATTACAGACCAAAGATTCTAGAAAAACACAGATGTTTAGCAAAGTAAAGGAATATGGAAACTGTAAAATAAAGGGAAGCAGAGCACATCAAAATCAATTGCTCCCATGTGGTTTTCATCCCTTGAAAGAGAAGATTTTTAAGGAGCTTCTGTAATCTGCCGTATGCTACAGAGCTAGGGACTCTGCTGTAAGAAAAAGAATTAACCATATCTTAATAGGAGCTTAAGAGTGGTAGTATACAAGTCTGATACAACTTGTACTGGCATCTTTGAATAATGGTAAATTTGTTGATTATCTTTTTTGGAATGACTTAAAAATGTTACCATTTTGACTAGATTGTCTGGAATATAAAATTCTCTAAATTTTTTTTCTGGAGATGACATACTGATAAGTGGAAACTGATATAAAAATACTGAAATGCCTTTTTCAGAAATGAAGAGAATAAATTGATATATATTTATATTCATCTGTGCTCAGCATGAATATATATTTATATTCATCTGGGAATACTGTGGTTTATACAATTCCAAAGCTAAGCATTGTATATATATGTTATATATATATCTATGCATGTGTTATAGTGGCATCTTATTAAGGCATAATCTATTATTTATTACATTCATACAGTAAAAAGCTAAACACTCATCAGAATTATTATCACTGCAGTGAGAGAATGGGCGATATACCTCACAGTTATGACTATAATGCCTCCTCCACAAGGAGTTTATCTATAGTCTGAAGACAAAAGATCTTATGTTTAGAGACAGTTTTCATTAAAATGAGAAGGATGTTTTATGCCAGAGTAAGGGGCAGTACTTCTCCCAATAAAGAAGAGACCATATAAAGATGATCATCTAGTTACTCTATAGACATTTCAATAATCTTGCATAATTTCTTGCATTTGTTGTTTGGTGTATTTTATTTCTAGTGCCTCCTAGTTAGCATATCAGCCAAAATGTGTTTTGAATATTACTTTTGAAAAAGGTGAGGCAGATTACATGGCCAATATCTTTTCAGAGAATATTGCCAATTTTGGGTTAGATTAGGGAAACCTTTAAAAAAGGAAGAAGCTTTGTAATAAATAAAAAATAAATAAAACAAATGGTTAGGAAACCAGGGGAAAGCTGACCAATAACTACAGTCAGAAACATCATTCACAAGTGAGTATAAGATGAACCTTGCGATTAATCATCTCCAAAGATCTTTTACGTGTGTGTGTAAACTGTAAAACTATGTATCAACTTTAAGATACATGCATGTCACATGCCTCCTTTCCTCACTTTTCCACTTCGTTCATTCCTAGAATTTGGCTAGAGTACTGTAATTTCCCTATATCTTATACACCCAAATATCCTATTTGACACCCAAATATCCTATTTGTTGAATCCTATTTGTTGAATAGGATATTTGGGTGTATAAGATATAGGGAAATTACAGTACTCTAGCCAAATTATCTATCTGAATAAACACAAGTTAGGGAACAAATAATGCCTGCAACTCTCACCCATGACTGACTTTAACTGTGGCCTTAGTTCACTGGGAGAAAAGTGTTATCTGTTTATGTCATTAGCTTAATCAGGAATAAGAAGGATGAAATTTAAGTTAAAGTGGCTGTTCAAATATGATAATTTGTTTAATTATTTGTGTCAATATTAGAATGATGAGTCATTTTGATTACATGAAAATATATGCACATATTTGCAAATATATGTATGAATATTTTAAAAATATATTCATTCAAGAAGTCAGATTTGGAGTTGTGATGCTTTGGTTTATAGGGTACTGGCAATCTGCTTTGAAAATATATATGTTAAAGTACCAACAGACTCTTGTTTATTGAGCTTGCCAATGCCTTGCTGGCGTTGTGATGTGCTTTCACTGACCTGCCTCATCAACACTGTCTTTCCAGGTGACAGCCTTGCACGTCAGTGAGGGACCATATTCATTAAATGGTCTAAAATGGCTGAAAATAGCTCATATATTTCCAGGATAATAGCCTTCCACATTCTTTAAACCTTCTATTACTTAAAAATAAAGGTAACTCTTTAAAGACAGGGTTTGAAGACACTATGTAAACGCTTGGACACTTCTCTGAATGCCTATAATTCACACTAATGAGCACTGTAGACTATAACAAGCTGTAAAAAACTTTGCAGATATGCTTCTATTGCAGTATTTAAGTTAGGTCTACAGGCAAATAACTTGGTCGCTGAATAGGTCCTGGCCTGAGGTGAAGCTGGCTCAATGAGACATGGAAAACTACTGGATGTGACATGAGAAATTTCTGGTTGTGGCAGACGATGGCATGAAAGCTGACAAGTGTTACAAATAGGAAGATGAAAGATGGCTGAATTTCACAGGTGGTTGAGGGAGAGTTATGTGTGAAACAAAAGAACCTCACACTTAATTATAGGGGGCACTGGGGACCTCTAGAGGAGCAAAATCTTACAAGGCAAGCAGTACTTTAGTAACTTTATCAGTAATAAAATGTAAGACAGAAATAACCAAACTTGGGTTCATATGTAGCAAAAGTAGGACAAAAAGGGAGAAAAAATGGAATGCTTACTTAAGAGGAGACTGGGTAGATCGAAGAAATATATGAAAACATCCAGAAGAAGGAGTGTCAAGAAATGAGAGAGGAATGAGAAGTTATGCAAATCAAAAGACTGATGCTGTCTGGATGTATCTGCTGGGCAACCGCTCGTTTGATCTCTACATCTTAAATCAGGATAATAAATATGACTTGTATGTCTGGCCATACTATATGCTTTCATGGGCAGTGATGTGGAGATTTCCCTGACTAAAGTAAGAGCGCAACACACCCAAGCAAACTGGTATCACCATCTTGATGTCTTTGATGATTTCCCAACATCCGACTCTAGTTAAAAAAAAAAAAAAAGGTTTAGCATATATTATTTTATTTCAGGATGAAATTAAAAAAATAGATTGCTGAGAGTGATTTAGTAGTATCACAACACATACACAACTAAGAGAAAGTACGTTAGTAACATATGAAAGACCATGGTCTTCTATTTTATTACCTTTTGCTTAACTTTTTTGTAGAATTTTATGTTGTAAAATTTAGAACACTTTTATGAGATATATGTGCGCATGTATAATGGTGCAGAAGGTATTGCTGCATTAAGAAAAAATGCTGAACTATAGCATTTTGTAGCTATAGTTCATAGCATATAGTTACAGCATTTTGCGTAGCAAATTGCATATAGTAGAAATCCAAATTACCCTGTTTCCTATAGATAGTCTGTGAGAATTTAAAAGGTATTGTGTTGTTTAGCTAGAACCCTTGAAAGAAAATAGCAATGAAATAGTTCCCTTTTTAAACTGAGGGTTAAGAAGAGGATGTAAAAAAATCTTGAAATGATGGAAATATGAAGTCTCTGCAGAAGGTTAAAAATAAGAATGTGCACAGCTGGCCAAGACAGTATACTTTAGTAGTAGCCAATTATTTAGAACAGATTTTATTTTCAGTACAACACAGCCAAACGGAAAACTTAAGAGAGAAAAGATTGCTGTTAGAGGAAGTTCTCAGTCATAGTCTGGATGGGAAAAAACAAGAAGAGCTAAAGTGAGCAAGGTATAAAGGGGGCAGCAAAGAAGTATGAAAAATGTTAGAGAGGCTACACCCATGAAAACATGAAATATTTTTGGTGTCTACAGTGTAGATGACTATACAAAAGCCAGGTTCTAAAATTATATTACAGTTACTAGAGTTTCAGGGTACAGTCAGATTGCCCACAAATAAGCATCCAATGTTATCTGAGGAGCTCTATGGTATTGAAAAAATACTTACTTGGGAGAGAGATGATACAAGACCTCTGGGAGATTTGAATCTTTCTCAAGCCACAACCAGGAGTCAAATGAAATATTATAAAAATATTCTAAAGTTGGCATCAGTGAGCTGAGCCTTACATCTGCATTGACCATAATGAGCACTTAGGGATTCAGTTCACACTGCGGACACCCAAATGAATGTTACTGAATCTGATGTTTAACCCCACCTCTAGAAAGAGAGTTAAGTATCTGGTCAGATCTAGGCTCTCTGATATCACTTGGTTTCCCCAAACACTGTGTCTAGTGACATTTGAAATGTGACAGGGTATCCCATCTGCCATGCTGCTGGGTGCCATAAGTCCTGTCCCATGTCTGCCAGTTCTGTGAAGATGCCTCAGATATTGTGACACCCCACAAATGACACAAGACCAGATCTACTTTAAGACATTTTTTGTGCAGCTCCTGGATGCAGGTATATCCAGAAAGCAATTCATCATAATTACCCTGAGCATCTGTCTTGAAAGAGAATTAATTACTTTCTAGAATGACTATCCTTCTCTGATACTTCTAGAAGTTTAAATGAGTAAAACAGACTGTAAGAACTGAACTCAGATAAGATGAATCACATTCATTATCAGAAAGGTATTTGAAGTTTGCAAGTAGGATTTCAGCTACTTGATTAAAAAAAGAAAAAAAAAAGGATGAAAAGAACAAAAGAATTGTGAACATGCCTAAGGTATCTATTTTATTTAACAAAACTTTTCTGGTCACAGTTCCTTTTTTTTTTTTTTTTTCTCCCTCCATTTCTCACATTACCCAACAGAAAAGCAAAGATGAAACTGTTTACCATAGCTCTTTCTTCAACAGCAGATTTTTTTTCTAGTGTTAACTCTTATTTTCAAATGATCATATCATTCATCATCTAAGAAGCAGATAAGGCAGAGTATACCATTCCAGTAGTCTAGTAGTCTAATTTTTTCCCATTCAATAAATTTCAAATTTGAAATGATCATTTATTCAGATATAAGAAAAACGTCATGTAAATGTAAAGTTCTTAGATGTAGATGTAAAGTTGTAAAGATGTTTCTTTGTGCATAAGTTTAAACATTTGGGAGGGACAAATGATGACACAGCAATTAACACACAGGATTCCAAGCATAATTCCAAATCACAGTATTCAAATTTGTGAATTATTTTTTCAATATTCCTTGAAGTAATAATGTCATATAGAAGATTAAAAATAAATACTTTACAGTAGTATCTGCCCTTTCAAAGAAGTCAGAAGGAAAAATCTAAGTGATACTTAGGTTTTTGAGGTTTTATGATGGAACTTAGAATCTGGAATTCCAGAAATAACTGAATCACTTCCATATGTTACAAGGACATTTTCATTGACTTTAGAAATTTGACCTGTCAAAAACCATATAAATACTTGAAGGCTATGAACAACGAAGGTAAACAGTTACTTGGTAACTTGAGAATTATCTTCCAGACCACTTCTAGAAAAAAAAAAATCTATTTGTGCAAATCATGCTGAAAGAATTTACTGAGTTTATCCATGCTAATTTATTTTTCTTTTAAATCTTTTAAATAGGGATTCCACATCAGATATAAACAAGAAAAAAATAAATTTAAGTTAAAGCATCTGTATGTAACATTTTATGAGATTTTTTGCCTGTCTTAGCAGTTTTCTATCAGAATAATCAAGTCTCATCTCATCAAACTCATTGAGTCTTAATTTAATATCTAATACAATAAAAAGATTATCATATTACTATCATAATACATTAGTAGAAAGTAGCACTAACATGATACAGCACTAATTCAATTTGATAGAAAGTGCTAATGTAAATCTTATTTTTTGCTTTTTTCTGAGGAATATTAGTGCTGCCTGCTATTTCTTTTAACATTTTCTACAAAAGAAAACTTTTTTTTTTAATATGATGTGTTATTGAAGATCATCTAAAAGGTCCAAGGTACAATTTTCAGAATATATATGTCAGCCATTATTTAATTTAAAAATGAGTTAGCAATATATTTCTGTGAATTGACTGGTATATTCACATAGAATTAATAGCATCTTTACATAAGAAACTTAACTTTATAGGTTGTTAAATTGAATGTCTATACCAGAACTTGATTCTTTTATAAAACACTTTATTTCCGAAATCACAGATTTCATCTTAAGTGTCCTTCTCATTATAGTTGAAGAGAAAAATTAAGCTTCATTGTTCTTGAGCCAGTGCAAACAACTTTTTCTTTTTTCTTTTTTTTGACTAGATATCCTTTTTCTGATATTTCTGACTAACTTATTGCATGAAAGTATGTAATAGTATATTACTGTGATTACAATCATAGAATCATAGAATTATAGAATGCTTAAAGTTGGAAGGGACCTCTAGGGGTCATCTAGTCCAACCCCCCTGCACACGCAGGGCCACCTAGAGCACCTGGCACAGGA
>JAUBNY010000277.1:70219-88971 GCA_032275445.1 Crypturellus soui | reverse complement strand
AAAATAAAATAAAATAAAATAAAATAAAATAAAATAAAATAAAATAAAATAAAGCCCTAGTATTGAAGAGTTTAGCAGTGTGCAAAGTTTTTCTTTTTAATTTCTTGAAGTATGAAATCTTTCCTGCAGGATGATAGAGCCTTTTTATGTCACTTGACAGATGGTATCTATTTATTTACTTGCATATTTTTCAGTTGTTTTCTCTTTTTTTTTTTTTTTTTTTTTTTTTAAAGTATGCAATCAGGTAATAGGAAAGACAGGAAAACCAAGCAATTTATAGTGGAATTGAAACTGTCTAGAGATTGCTACTCTTCAGTTTTAGATGAATAAAGTTCAGTCTTCCTGCTTGCTGAGTTTGCTGAACTCCACACATCTAAACTGACTAAATATTTTACTGCTTATCTTCACATGTCTAACACAGTAACAGCCAGGATGACCTTCCAAGATATTCAGATGAACCACACTTAGTTATGTGAGATGTGCTCAGCCGAAATCCCAACAGTCTGCTCCTACAGACCCCTCAGAGTCCTACTTCCTGGCATTGTCTACTAGGGGATTCATTTGTATTCAGTAACGATCTTCCTCTACTGATGCAGGAAAAGTTCGGACCCTCTGAAATTCATGCTGATGGTTGCCCTCCCTTGACTCAGGTCCCCACAGATACTTGTTTGTAAGGACCACAAGGAAGGAAAGAAAGGTAGCTAGAAAAAATGCAAGCCATGTTACTTTCGTGTCTGCCTGGTTAGAGACCCCAAGAAACATACTTTTGCTGTGTGTCCTAAGTGAGCTAACTCACTGGACTTTACAAATGGTCCTTCAGGGAGATACAGAAAGCTTTTCCAGAGATTCAAATCATACTTTGCAGTAGTAGCTCCAATGTTTTTTAGCTGATGTGTATCCCCTTCATTGAGGACTTCTGCACTATTTATAATGCAGTGAGTATCTTCTTTTTTTGTGGGTGCTGTGGAGTCACGTTTAGTACTGTTGTGTATGCTGTTGCAGTCCCTGCTTAGCATAAGAGGAAAAATACCCACAAAGATTTAACAAAGTTATATTAGAGATGAAGCTCACTGTCCCCAGTGTAAAAGCTGGTCTGACTCATTGCAATTAGTGCTTAAGTCTCTGTAATCTACCTTCATTTCAGCCATATGATTAGAAGCCCAGAACAATGACACAAAAATGTACAAAAAGCATTAGAAAAGAAATACTTCCATTATTATAATGAAAAAAAAAATATTTCTATAGTTGAGTGTATGTACAATAGAATGAATACGAACTATAAACATATATTAAAAGGTCTAAATCACTATATATTTTTGATAGTGAATGTAAATGTTTGTAGAACAACACCAAATCCAAATTATAGCATTGGTGCAGGTAAAAAAAACATCACTGCAAGTTCCAGAATACAGATAAACAGTGTAGACAAATGATGTGGTGCCTCAACAGGCATCTATTAGCTGTTTTTAGTGTTAGTATGTGCAATTTCTGCAAACAGCTTAGATAATATTTGATTCTTTTCTCATACAATTCACGATGTACAATTCATGATGTTCTCATACAAAGTACGATGGTTTTTGTCAGACTAAAATGTAACTCCTTTTTATATACTCTGTTTCTTGAAATATGCATTAGAAGCAATAAGTGATGGTACAGAACTATCCTTGGGGAAACTGTGTTTAAAATATTTAACAGTACCTGCCAAGAATTCCTCTCCTTAAGATTGCTAGTTATTCCTGCACGGTGATATCCAAGCATGTCATTTATAGATCACGTTCTTTCAAAATTCCCTTTTGAAAACTGGTTACAGTCATCCACTTTTAAAATGGATTCCAAATTCCTCACAAATTATGAAAAATGTTAAGTATCTAAAAAAAATCATGTGTTTGCTAATCAGCAATATCTCTATACTATATCTATATTCAGCAATAGTGTTGCATGACTCAAAACAGTATTTTTTTTTCCCATAGTTGTATAGGCCAGATGAGAGGGTCAATGGCATCTGTAATTATTTAAGACACTGTTTCATCTGATGAGCTGGCTTCATCCAAAAACTCTTTCCTTTTCCTTTTCTTTATAACATAAATTTTAAAAAATGTTGGAAAAAGGTTAAGGAAAGTTTAAAATACAAGGTTCACATTCTCTAATCTTTTTCATTTTTTTTTCTTTTTTTCTTAAGAGAAATATATAGATTGTCATATTTGGTTATGACTGCTAGAAGAAACATGGATCCCTAAGTAAATATGGAATAGAACATATTCCATATGAGAGAAGAGAAAGAAAATGAGGGAGGGAAGGAAGGGAAGAAAGGGAAGGGAGGAAGGAATTCTGCCAAAGTAATTCCATAGACCACTGCACCACTGTTTTGGAAAGAAAATATCCTAACAGGAAAATAAAAAGAGGATACATGATTTCAATTTTACAACAGAATTAGTGCTGTAGAAATAAGAGCTCTTTTTTCTTTTTCCTTCAGTTTTTCATCTTTTGATTTCTTTTTAATGATGTCCATAATGAAGCCTTCTGCACCTATTTTAGTGCATTCCCAGCGACTTTCAATTCTGCAGTATTTATCATGGTGTATGTACATTATATATGCCCAATAATGTTATTTTGATCATTTATTTATGTTTAAGCCGTGGCCATTATAGCGAAGTGTAGCATCTGTGGTTTCATTTCTGGTGCAGAGACAAAGTGATTATGGAATCATGAGCCAACCTCACTCAGGGGTATTACAAAACATGGAATACAACAAAGTTCAGTAAGTTCTAATTTTCCAGGGATATGATTATCTCACAGGAGCCACATCTTGTAGTTACCAGATGTTTCACAACAACAGTAATTCTGGAGTTGCTTCATTGTTATAACAAGAAGATTTTACTGAAGAGAGAAAGACTGGCATTTTCTCTGCTGGATGAAGATGAAATTGGCAATTTAGAACAGCAGTTTCAACTGAGCTATATGGTTTACATGGATTAATCTATTGCATTAGAATATTAACCTACCAATCACAGCTCTGTCCTCACAGTTTTCTAGTCTATGGCGTATGTCTGCAGCTTAATAAATATTTTATTTAATTCCAGCTGCAAGGAAGACTGTTTGACAAAAGGAAGAACCCTGATCTTTCCCTACATTTCAGAAGTCTGGAAACTTGATTTTCTAAAGTAAGGTTAGATTATTATTTGTGCAATACCAAGATTCACGAGCCACCTAAAATTGCAATAATTTCAATGTTACGGATTCTGACATTGTACCTAAATAAAGTAGTAGTTCACTACATAAGAAGGCCTGTTAACACAAATAAAATACTTGGGAGTGTGTTCAAACCAAACATTTAGGGACAAATTCTAAGACTACCAGTCATTCTGGATGGCAGTTTCTTCAGTTAATATAGATGTATTGAGATGATGCTGTTCAAGATGAGTTAGAATATCACATCTGGTCATTGGAAAGGACAATATGTTTACTGAAATAAATACATTCACCTAGAACAATCTCTTACATATTATGCACGATTGAACCATCTAAAATATGAAATGTGGTATGATGAAGCTATGCTTAAGATGGTCAAACTGCTTTAATTACTTCCAATTTGCTTTCAACATTCTACAAGCAATCAACTTTCCACATACAAATTTCATTCATGTTATCAAGATTTTATAGCATTAAGCGTCAAGGAGTAGAGTAATTATCAATGACTAGAAGTAATAATTTCCTAAGAATTCATGATCTTATATTCCTACTTTGCTTCAGAGGGGAATTATTGGTCTTTCATCCTGCTGTAGTACAATTCTACTACAGTTTCTTCTCACTAAAATCATAGATAATTTCTTATTTTTGCAGACATGTCAGTGCAGCTGAGATCAAGTCTATAGGGGAGACCTCACAGAATACTCAATTATAAGGAAAAGTAACGGTTATATCAGCAATTCAGATGTGTTTTAGGATCTTGGATTTAAAAAAAATATATATTATTCTGGTATTAAAAAAAGACAAAAAGATACTGCTACAAGAGTGTCTTCAAAATGAGGAGATGAAAGCCTAAGTTGCAAGACTCAATAATTTTGAGGCTTTCATCTATATGAGTTACAAAGTCAAAGAAAAACTCTTTGCTTTCATTGCCAATATTCCAATAGTAACTAGGGAAGTATTTTGGTGACTGGGCTATCATTAATTTGGGACCACTTCAGGCAAATCATTTAGTAACAGGCAGCTATTTTTTTTTATATTTACTGGAAATCTCAAGGACCAAAATTATAAAAGAAAATAGAAGAATAGTATTTTGCAACTATAGCGAAATGGTAAGAAAGTAAAAATCCTGATCCTGTAGTAAAAGAAGTAAAGAAATTGGTCAGTTGAAACTGAAAAGAATTTGCTCAGTAAGCTACAGAGACTTTACCTACTGACTATCTAAAGCGTGTCAAGGGAACCAGGAATTTAAAAAGATTATAAATTGCGCTATAAGAGGGAGCATGGATGTAAATTATGAATATTAATAGGATTAGCCTAGACCTTCAGCTAGCTTCCTAGACTGTGACAGAGATTTAAAAAAATGCTGGCTGAGGAGTTGGTCTAATACTATATTTTAATTATTTTGAAAAAAAAAAGCTATTTATGATGAAATGATTGAAAAAATAAGCTCTTTGGTTACTTTGAAGAGCATTATGTGATTTATTTACATCTTCAGGAGCAATAATTACTTCTTCCTTAATTCTCACCTAAAATTAAAGATGTTGAATTGATTTCTAAGCAATGAGTTCTAACTCTGGTTTATGTTTTCTCTTTCATCATTTAATTAATAGTAATAAAGTACAACTGCATTTACAGACCATGTCATTCTTTATTCTGAAGAAATACTGTAACTCAAGTTTGGAACAAGTCTGCCTTTCTAAAAAAATAAGCAACTATAACTTCCCCAACAAATGACTAAGTATTTTAAGATTTATACATACACACACACTTATTATATGTACATAGACATAGATACACACAAATACAATTTGGATTGACTTATGTAGGTCTTGAACTATTTTAAACTAATATAATTCATGGAATTCAGTAGTATACATTAATGAACATTACAGAAGAGCATAATTCAATCAGAAATCACTCTTGGGATATTGTCTATACTTGACAATTCGTGCAAGCTTAGACTTCTGTGTATCATTTTGTTACAAGTTTAATCTCCATGTATATTTTAGTTCATTATTTTTTGTGGTTAGTGATGCAGTGTAGCAAGGTTGTAGCCAATGTAGCCAGAGGTAGATAGCAGCAGTATCAATCCTGTATATCTGTGAGTGTCTATAGTCTATGAAAACAGACAAAGCATATTTGTGTTTTCATTAATTAATATTAGCTCTTCACTTCTTGGAATGCTATAGTGCAGTATTAGAAACAACAGTTTTTGTCTTATTGTGCCTATTAGTACATGACTATGTGGAAGACTTGGAAAACAAGGGATAAAGTCTGTTGACCAAATACAGATGTATATGTTCTCGATATGATTCCTCTGAGCTCTTTTTATATTCAATGTAGAGAAATAAATTTCTGGAGGTCTAATTTTGAAGATTAGATGTCCTCTGAAGATACATATGTCTCTCCACTGCCTTTGAAGATAACCTAGAGGTTTAGCTCAGCTGAAGAAATCTATCTAGGCAGGTATGTAAGTCTGGCAAGATTAATTCCATCTATATTAATCCATTACTTGTGTATGTCAGCTTCCAGTGGAAAGAGAATAATAACTTCCGCATTTCTATTTCACTTCTTCAATTAAGAAACCAGATTGGCATCTACGAATTCATTAATTCTTGCCTTTACTCCCTAACAACATGAGCCACTTAAAAGTTCGTACATCTGAACGTGTTACAGCATCTTTGTACCAGGAAAAAACATGACTGATTGACTGACAATATTCAACTAACTCTCAGCTGATCAGTCATGTTCACTATACTGTCTACAGAGAGGGAAGATAAAAGATAGTGTTGTCAGCTGAATATGGCTTCAGGCCAACAGCCTTAAGATTTTGTCATAATATTATTATTAATAGTTTGTTTCATGCATTTCATAGAGATGCTTTTTGGCAACAGAGAAAAAATCATTGGAATAGTGAAGACAATACTCTGGGTAGCTGTCATTCTTACCAAAGTTTGCTTGAGTTTATTCTCTTTTTCGGGGGTAAATATATTATCCATTTCATAGAATGAAACTGATAACACCTGAAAACATGATCATTAGTATATCAGCGTATTCTCATAGAAGTTAGGAACATAGAAATGAACAGTTGCTACCAGTTGAAGTTGTTTTTGTGATTGATAGAATGTAAATATAAACAGAAAAAAATAGATATTCACACTGTAAAACTTCTTTAAGAAGTGTGGCTCAAAATCCTTGGTGAATTTGAGAGAACAGTAGAAATCTAGTATTCAGGAAAAAAAAATGTGTTGTTTGACACAACTAAAACTAAACAGATTTTACATATTATCCTTAATGGATTCCCTATTTCTATGTATTCCATACATTTAATAAGGATATATTAGAACAATAATTCATACCATTAAAAGTAATAAGGATATATTAGAACAATAATTCATACCATTAAAAGTAATCAAACTCTTCAGTGAAAATACTTGTAAAAAGAATTAAGAAAAAAATACGCTGTTTGTCACTGATGTGCTTTTAGTGTCCAACTCTTCCATCTCTGCAATAAATTAATTTACTATAGAGAGTGGCTAGTGAAAATGAAAATTGACAATTAAACAGCTGCTGGTTATGAATGACCTGAAACTGTAAGTAAGGCCGCAAGGGAACTATACACTTTGATTGATATAATTCACATTTCTATTAAATACTGAAAGAAGCAATTCTTCACTAACAATAAGTCCAGAAGGACATGGAAAGACAAATGTAAAGGAAGGAGACACAAATTTTTAAACAGACCAAATATTCAAGGATTTGGAAGAAGCACTTAAGTAGACAAAAATGTTGAAATGAAGAAATTAGATCTTAAAGAAAGTGACATTTATACATCTTAAGATGTGACAATGGAAGAAGAAAGCCATCTGGACCTCCGTCAAATTGATATGTGGATTTTATGCATTCCATTTAAGATATTTTTGAAGGCCATTTTCAGGAGACAGTTATGTCTTTTCTGTGTGAGACTTGTTGAGTCATGATGGGTAAAACTTATTTTAGAGACATCTTTGCATTGATATGGTGATGAAATTTCCTCACTCACACTTTGCCAAGTGAGGGGATTCATCTTACTAGAAGTGAATATGTATAACATTGACATCAAGTTACTCACTCTATATTCTCCTTACAGGCAATGGACCAAGAAAGTAGTACTAGTGCACAATTCAATTTTTTCCTAAGTAGCTGAGCTACAGTACTCCCTAACTGCATATGTTGCTTGACCACACATAGGAAAGGAATTTTAGCTGTCTGGCTCAACAGCAGACACATAGACTGCAAGCATCTGAAGCCAAATGAATGTCACCCAATGTTCTTAACATATGCTTCAGTACAATAATGAACTTAGCGAGGCAGAGGGAGCTTATGAAACCATTTTGTACACAGTCTTACCTTAAACTTCAAATTCGGACAGGTAACAACTGGATTTATTCAGGTAAAATCTATAAGCTGTCATTTGCTTGAGTTTGACAGCTCAGAATTTTGGATACATTTATGCAGTTCCTCACAATCTTTATTAAATGCTCAGGGACACAAATGCTTAAGTGAGGAGACTCTTTCTAGCATTGCCAGAGACTTTTTTTCAGATCCCGCAAAAATCACAGAGGGTGAGATTCACCTGAGTTGGATTTCATAGGTTCACTTTCTATAAACAGAAAGAAATTACTGCTTAAGGACTTATTTTTTTTCTAACTCAATTAAGATATCTTTAGATGATTTACAATAAGATGAAACCTGAAGTATGTAACTTTAGTGTTAGCGCTGCACTGAAGAAAACCTACATAGAGAAGCTGTCTGTAGTGAAAATATAGCAATTGAAGGTTAGGTGGGATGAACTGGTTAGTTGGGAGAACACTTCTTTCTCTATACCTTATTTTCCTTGTTTTTAAGACTTGGAAACATATAATTATAGTAGTAAATTACTTTTGAGATCTGCTCTAGAAAACAAATGCAATACTAAGCTTTGCAATTAACTATAAAATTTATAGTTTCCTTCTAGCAAATGCTACTTCCTTCTTTCACTCTCTAATATCCCTCCGAACTCTGTTCTATCATGCTGTTTTTTTCTTGCTTGGAAAGTTTTGTTTATTTTTTTGTTTGGTTGGTTTTTACCCACTAAACAGACCATCATTTATAGCCATTGGACATAATTCAAAATCTTTAGTTATGTAAAGAGTTTTACTAAATGCATTAAGACCAGTGCTTCAGATATGTAAGAAATAAGATATTTTTATGCTTAGGCTTTGTACTCATAAATACTTCATGAAAGACAGGTTGGTTTTCTCACTTATGTCTTACAGATTAAGAAATCCATTGAATTACACTTCCAAGTTATTTATCTAATCATGTATTGTAATTGACAAAATGCAAATTTGGCTATGGAAAATGATTAAATTAATGTACAAAGTGTTATAAGACAAGATAGAACAAAAATATTGAAGATCAAGACATTAACCTTTACATATTTTAAAAATACTCATTAGAATTTTGCTGATGAATATTTATCTACTTCTAAATCAATAATAAATTAAAAAATGAACATTACTTTAAAGGAAATTAGGATCCTATATAACAATAAAAGGAAATAAATACCCCACTGATTGCCTCCTGCCTTTTGGTGTTTAGTTATTGCATTCTGTCTCTGTGTACAACAGGACATAATGAAAGGGTTTATTTCTTATGTGATTAAAGTCACAGCTGTTCCCACTTATTGGATTGCCTTAATCCACACAGTGTATGAAAGGGTTGATTCTGTGTTTTATAATACAGTTTTAAAGTTCCTCATAGTAATGCTGAAAGAAAAATATCACTCTTAATGAGGTCCCACAACAGTGCTTCCATTACATTCACATGATGATGATCATGGAAGAAATGAGTTACATTCATCGCTGGAGTAACCCCACTGTGTGTGAGATGGTGTATGTTTTTTCCCTACAATGCTTTAGGACTGTATTTTGTAATTCTACAACAAACTCAGCCTTACCATTTTGATTTAAGTACAGATTTTTCTTTGGAATGTGGCATATTTATTTAAGCCAGGGTAATTTACAATAACCTAGTTCAATAATGTGAAAAGGTAGCAGATGCCAAGCAATGTGTTACAGAGTGCAGCAAATAACTTAAGAGATGTTTATTTGTTAGCTAAAACTAGTCACCACCAAGCTGGAGCAGCCAGGGCATGCGATGGCAGAGCATGACAGACAAGATCATTTGTTTCCAAAGGTTGCAAGGCATTTGCAGGGCTGCTCAGGAAAGACTTCTTTAGCTGCCTGCCAGCTAAACAAATAACCCCCAGAAATTACTTCTGCCTCTCAAAACTCTGGGTAAGGTAATCTATAAGCAAAGCAAACAGGTTATAATTATCACACTATTGCCTCAATATAAATGAGATGATAGATTAGTAATTTAACTTGGACTACTGTTACAGATTATCTGAGGGGAAATACCTCTTTCTATACAACTCATTCATTCTGTTTTCTCCATGAGAACCTTTCAACTACACTTTATTTTCTTCTGAATTTTAAGACAAAAAATCTGATCTCTATCATTTTTACTGAACTCTCATCCATCTAAAATTCCCAAAATTGCTTCTTTAAAAAAAAAAAAGAACACATCTTCAGTACATATTCTGTCTTTCTGCTGTCTATATGCGCTCACAGCCTAACCCATAAAAAACAACTGTTATGAAATGGAGCATCCCAGCTATACCCAGAGGTCTCAGAAACCAAGGTATCCTTTAAAATGCCTATCATATGAAGCCATGGACTGGCCCTAATTCTGGCCCACGTTCAGGTCAGGGAAGAAATGGCTTACATCCATCTTTTCCTTCTGATCCTGGACAAATATCCTGGATCTTGATCCAAGGTAAAATTCAATAACAATAAGAATGTTTTTATGTAAGTTTTCTAGAAGATTATTTTCTTTACTCGGTGTGATACACAGAGGCACATGCTGATATATGGAGGTGTTACAAATATAGTAACATTAGACATGGGCAAAGATTTTTCCATTAATAAAAAAAGTTGCAATTATTTGTATGCTATTTCCAAATGGTCAGTGAAGCAATATCCCTAGTCCAAAATGTGTGTGGACTCTTACTCCTTCATAGGGGTGCAACAAATTCACTAGAATGACACATAGAATATGATGCATAATATCCTTCTTATATATAACTGATCTTATACAAAATTTGGACAAGTATAGTATCTTATGAAGCCACAGTGAAGTTCTCAGGACTGTCAGTGTAGTTTAATAAGTATAACCTTCAGTATTACTTGTAGAAGACTTTGTATGGACACGACATGATGAGATCTCAGGAGATGCCTGGATCTGGATAGACCTGAGCTGATTTTAACTTATTGTAAAATTTCTTCATGATCAAGTCGCTGATATCCAATCTGTTGCAGCTACAGCTACCTGGAAACACCACATGTGGTAAATGTCTGACACTTTGAGGTGGTTACTGCATAATAAAAGCAGTACCCTTTGTACCAGCTGAGGTTGGGTTGTGCTGTTAAGCAACTCTGAAACTTCAACTGGAAGCACCTGAGAAACAAGCACATTGGGATAAGCAAAAGGATGAAATCAAATTAAAACTGATAGATCCACTAAAGAGGAAGGAAAAAATATCCCACACATCTTGTGAGCATCCTACCCTTCTCAAAGAAGACACTGGGTTGTTGTGGACTTGTGATAGCCCGCACCCCAGTTCTGCTTGGAAAAGATGGAATGGTCAGCCTTTACAATCCAGAAGAACAATGGAAGGTACACAGAAAAAGAAAGAAGATGCTATTGAGATGTTTCTTTGTATAACAATTTATTAAAGAGGCTCTTCCTGTATTATTAGATAATTTGGACTAACAGAAAAAAACATTCCATAGAAATTGTATGTTCCCTTTTGCCATATCAAGATTTTGCACTTGTTCTCCAGACTAACTTTTAATAAGATGCTGCCTGGCCCTATGAATATATTGGCTAGAAACTGACTGTTTCATTTTTTCAGCAGTTAGTAAGACCAAGATTCAGATTTTTTTCTCTAAAAAACACCTAAGGAACACAACAGACTAAGTAGAAAGTACTATGGTCCAGTAATAAAGAAAATTATAGCAATCAATTTCTGGAGCATTTTAGAAAACTGAGAGATACTTATGATAATATTCAAAATAAAATTCTGAAATTAGTAGTAATTTGGCTATGTCTGCAGAGATGTCAATACATATTAAAGGCAGTTAGGTACTAAATTGGGGATAAATTAATACTACATTTAAGAACAGTATTCTGCAGACACAGCATTCAGGCTTTGGAATTAACTTTCAATAAAAATAATTCATCTTACTTAAAGGTCTGAAATAAATAAAGACACCAGTACCCCTGTTTATAAAATATCTTTTTTTTTTGATTGAAATTTAAATGAGTTTTAAAAATAAAAGACTTTAAGAACTATTTATAGGTTATTTGAAAGCAGAAGTTCTCAGCCTAATATTTATTTATTTATTTACTCCCAAACAGTATCTGTCATTGTTCCCATTTACTGTGATCGATTAGATTACTCTGGAGGACTGCCTGAGGGACGCAAATACCTGTAGGAAATACATCCAGGCATCCCCAGTTTATGTGTCCTACCCAGAAACTGCCAATCTATGCATTCTTACTAAGCTCAAGTGCTCCCAATATAAAACACAAAGGTCTGGGTGTCTGATCTAACAGTCATTTTTGCTTTTTTTTATGGAGATAGCTTTTAAAAGGAAGAAGAGGGTAGAAAGGACATCAGTGCTATACATCAGAAGTCAGATACTTGTTTCCTTTAAAGTCTTCAGGCAAATAGCCTAATTGCTCATTTCTAATGTGGGGTGCCTGGAAAGAAACAAGTCCTGGCTTCCAAATGAGCATTGTTTCTAAGACACATTAACAATTAATTTGTCTGTGTCACTGACTGTCCCAAAAAAGCTATATATCTACTGTATAGATATGTGTCTATTGCTAGAAGGTAGACAGGCCTGCAGCAGGAGTGAAGATGATAGCAAAGAGAAATGGGCAGGAAAGACTAGGAAGGGGTGAGAAAGGTTCTGCAAGTTGAGGCTGTAAAATCCCAGCATTATGGAAAAACCTTGACTGATCTGAAGGATATTTTCTAACAGGTGCTCAGAGAAGAAGCCAGTTATGGCATAACCCAGGAGAAAAGAACCTCTGAGTGGGGAGGAAAAATCTCACCATGCTCCATGCTTTCCCTGTGTGAAGTGTTAATGTAGTAACTCAGGGACTAGAACAGGGTCCTGCAATAGCAAGGAATTTGTGCCCTGGATTTTTTTCCTAGTCTGATAAACTTCTTCTACACATCCATATATTTGCATTTCTCTGTGGATGAATGTTTTGACAATGGACAGACCCTCTGCCTGTTGAAAGAACTGTTACTGTTTTCAAAGCAGGTCTCAAATGGTGGTGGTACAGGTGGAGGTGACCTGAATGGGCAGTGAATGACTATAGCCAGAAAGATTAATCACAATAAACTGGATTATAATATGTGTGACAGTTACAATTCTGCACTTGGAAATGTTAGAACTGAAAAGGTAAAAAGTGGGAAATCTTAACTGTCTGAGAGATTTTTAAGAAATAAAATACAAATAAAGGCTTATAAGAACTAAGATGGTGTCCAAATAAAGACATTCCTGAACTCAGTCATTCAGGTGTAGCAGAGGAGTCTGTAAAGTCCTCCATGTTTTCTCTGGTGACATATTAACTCATTTTCTTCCACAATACTTCCAGGAATATAACAGAAGCAAAATAGTACTGTTGATAAAGACATTTGTTATAAAGTATGCTGCAAGCAAAACTCTACTTGGATAATTTTCAAGTCCCATGTTGACTAAGTAAGGATTTAGGCTTCCTTTCTATTCAGGCAGAATACTTTCAAGGACAAATGTCCTCACAGTCAAGAGCAGGAAAATTAACATTAAGTCCATCAGAAAACAGGGCAAATCTATGAGAGCTAACCCCTGCTGCTTTTTAATATCTTATTATAATATTATGGCTATTACTGTGACCTTTATAATGAGTAACATGGGAGATCTATCACATTTGCTTAACCACCAGCTAATTTGGTCACTTTTAGTTCCTACAAGTGGTTATTCAACTTATGATTTTTGTATTTATTCTGCATGAAAAATAGGAAAAAGAGTTGAATATATTTTTTTTAATAACTATGCTTTTAATTTAGGCAAAGACAATGAAAAGTTAATTTTTTTTTATGTATTCATTTCTTTAATCTATAATACATAAATAATCAGGATAAAAGGCAGAAAAAAATACAGCCCACAACATTCCAAGGTTACTGGGTTGCTTTTGGGTGACTGGTTAGATTCCATCTGAGTCCTTAGAATCATAGAATCCTTAAGGTTGGAAGGGACGTTTAGAGATCATCTAATCCAACAATTACTTTGAATTGAATTTTTATCCACCTGTCTGATTTTTTTTAATCCTTCTTACATACTTTTAACATATATTCCTGTCAAAGTGATCCTCAGAATGCCATAAGACTTTCTCAGTCACTTCATAGTTTTCATATTCATTAGCAGTAAATAATTAAATTGAGAAAAACAGAGAAAACGTTCTCTATTTCTCAAGATTAAGATATATGCTCGACTCTTCAGATATTTTTCTGGATCATGTCTGATATTCAGCATTCTTTAGTCTCACTGCATTTTTATGGCAGCTGGTTCTTATGTATAATTATAAATAATTACTGTTTTGGCTAGAAATCAGAAATTAAAACAAACAAAAAAAGAACAAAGACCTTTTAAGTAACTATAGTTTCAATACAAAGAATCTTTTAAATACTGATTGTAAGGAGGTATGTCTATTTTAGTGAACTAGTTCTACTTCATCTTCTACCTTTTACAGTTTTAAAGCTGTTTCAAGTCATAAGAACTCAATTCTTCTCTTCAATTTCTACCTTATATACTTCATTAGAGTTTGTATGAGAAGTACATTATGGAGATTTGGCCAGATAATCAAAAGCTGTAATGAAGTGTAGAAGATAATGCTGTGATCTATTAATTGGTGAGCCAGCTCCATACAAGACTTACCCAGGTCTTTCTCCTCCTCCTCCCTGTGGATTCCTCTCCAGTGAACCCTCTTAAAAGCATGCAAGCACATAAAAAAAAATGTTCCCAGAATGGTTCCCTAAGCAATGCTAATGAGTTCTTCTTATTCTACGCCCAGAGGAAAAGTAGTAGTCAGTGACTACTGAGGAAGAACAGAAGGACACAAGAACAGAGCATCTTTATTGAATGTATTCGATTCTGTTATGTTAATAATCTGCATCCTACAGTAGGACAATCATCTCCCCTCCCTCCCTTCCTACTTCTTCCTTTCCCCCTTTCCACATGTGAAAAGGGAAGTTTAGAGTCCTAAATTATTTTTCTCCTAGTCCTCACAAAATCTAAATTCCGAAATGAAATAGAACCAATAAAGCTGATGGAAAGAGTTTCATATTAATTATCAGAAAAGCAGGTGGCTGTAAAAAGCCTTCTAAAATCCAGTGCACTTCAACTTTAGTCCCTTCATGTCATCAGTTCTTGACACAGCAAATGAATGATTTAAAAGAAAAGGAAATGAGAAGACAGAACTATAAGATGGAACAAGTGAAAAGAAGTATGATACAACTGCAAAAGGAGATGAGAAAGCAGTAAAAAAGTATAAAACTAGAACAACAGTAAAGGTATTTGAAGAAAAATTGATCAAAGGATAAGTAAAAAAGTGTTGAGAGGAAGGTGAGAAATGCTGGTGGGTATGGGGAAAAATCAGGGGAAAAGGACCAATTATTGAATGAAGTAGATAAATCTTTAGTGTTTAAAGTTAATCCAGAGTGAGAGAAAATATAAAGCCTTATTTTATTTTTAAGCAATTAAATCATCATATAAAAATGAAAGCAATATACTTTGAATGAGGCAACTGAAAATGAAGACAAAACCTTAAAGAAAATGAACGATGCAATGTGTAGTTTTTCATAGCAGTAAACATATTGCTTAATATTCAATCATAAGGTGAGGTACCTCCTCATTACTTTCCAAATAAGAGATGTGATGTTTACAGTATCACTTCAGTTTACAGTTATAGTTAAAAGAATGGTGCTTAGCAGGAGGTTCTGAATGCATTTGTAATTAAGAGCATCTAGTCCAAAGCCATTTATAGCAGTGGAACCTTTACACTGACTTCCACTTTGGAACTGGTATTGACTGCATAGCTACTGAAGCACAAACCATTAGCTGTTTCATGTTGCCAATACTCTGCTTCTTCAAGTCAAGAAGTAGATCTCCCCATCAGTTAAGTCAGTGTGCATTTATCTAATAAAGAGGCAAAAACAGGTTTTAAAGAACCTGAATAATTAGAAGTATTAGGCATAATTTCAAGTTGTTTTGGACTCTCAGAAGCTAATATCAAGGGGTTTACTGCATAGAGGAATTTGTAGGAAATAGAGAACATTACTACAGGCTTTCATGATATTGAAAATCATTATAAAAATATCACAATTCTTTACAATTATTTGGATAAAAATAGGTTTCCAGAAATCATGGTGTAGATGTACATCCTTCACTTCTCCCTCACTAATCTTCCACCCCTGTTACTGATGTAATATCACTGAAAGTTCAGGGACGATACTGAAAGCATTTTAACCAAATTGGACACTACCCCACTTTATCATTACTTATTGTCTGTGGAGCACTCAAGTGACAGAGGTCCTACATCTCTGCTGTTCTCTGACTTCTTGGGGACATCAAAAGTCCCCAAGATCATTATCTGGTACTGAGACCACCTGAGAAGCTTATTTCTAGGGAATGATTCCTAAGATGTATTAATTCCTAAAACTTTTCCAGCAATTGTTTGTGAGAATGCTAATGGCTCAGACTAAAAGTACACCAAGGATGTTTTTAACAGCATAATTGTATAGGCAATCAAATTCAGAGTTCAAGAAAAATTCATTCAGTTCCTTAGAGTAGCATATAGCTTCCACATACTGAGAGCATCTTCTTCCTCCATCATCCTTTCAGAACAAAGAGGTACTGAATATTCCCCTGAAAGAAAGGAAAGTAGCTTGGAGAAAGTCAGAGGAAAGGCTGAATAAACAAACAGCACAGAGCAGGACTGGATAAATCCAAACTCTGCTATCACAAACAAAATAGTATCTTACCAAAGCATTGATACATTTCCCATCATCAACAAGATTATGCTGACAGTTTATTGCTTGTACAATATAGTTACACAATGTAATGATGACTATACATTTGTTTCCATCATTCTCATGTGTATGCCTGTTTGAGATCCTTCTGGGCAGATAACAGTAGGCATTTAAGATTTAGAAAGCATTTAAATTAAACTTGTTTCTCTGCTTTATACACAATAACCCAAACCTATGCCTATGTGGCATAAGAAATATGCATTCGCCAACTTTAAACCTACTCCCTTTCTACATATGAAAACAAATTTATCTCTTGCTTAGAATGGTATTTAAAGATGGCTACACAAAGAAGTACGTGATGGCAGATTTGGATAAATAATATGAAGTATCCTAAGCCATTTTTCTTTTGCTTTGCCCATGGTGCACCACAGCACTGAAAACAGACCACAGGCAAAAAGAGAAGAAACCAAATGAGGCATCCCATCTTCAGGTGCTCACATTAGATACTATAAAAATGGTCTATATGAATCAGAGACATAACTTTATTAACACACTGCTAAATTAAAAATGAATTATGTTGGTCATCTCAAGTGAGAGCAAAACATTTTATACATGGGAGGAAGAAAGACTGTCTTCTCATCAAATGTGTGCAGCATGCCTAGTTGAATCCCAGACTGGGGACTCAACACATTACTACAATTCAAATGTTGAATCATAATAATTATGTTTGAGAATTAAAAACAGTACTGGGACTAATTTTGCATCCTTCCACTTGCAAATCCAAGCTCCCTTAGTTATCTTCAGTCAAACCATACAAGACACAGAGGGAGCCATAAAAGGAACTAAAAATAACCTTACATAATTTTTCTAGGCATAAAAATGTCATACTTTCACCTCAAAATCTTCCTGGGACATAATTAAATGCTCTGTATGTCCCACTTGGACAATGAAAAATTTCTTCTCTTAAAATCTTTTTAGAATTAGATGCTATGTAGAATTGAGAATAAATGTACATAATCTAGCTGAAATATTATGTGGGCACATAAATAACCTGGCAGTCTGAGCAGGTGTCAGTTATGAGGATGTAAGCACAATGAGTCATAATATGGTCAAACAGCAAGCATTCATAAGTCCAAAAGCAAGCAAAGCTCTTCAGTAGGAATGTGTAAACAGATGTATCACATATCAGACTTTAGGCCGTATGTTGACTTTATTCATAACTAAACACAATTTGATATAAAAAGGGAGGATACTTTTGTGTTAAATTGTGATAGCCTATGTATGGAACCTCTTGAAATCTAATAGCATTATTTGTACTTTTTTTAGATAGATTTTCTTCTCTACACAAGAGACCCAACTAAGCAAACTTTTACATGCTAGTTTTCCATCAGTTTATATTAATGGAAATTTAAGATAGTGGGATTACAGCAATGTAAAAAAGGCTAATGATGAAGATAATTACTTCTCTTGGTGGTTATGCCTTAAATTTCTAGTATTGCTATGCAATCAATATTTACTATCAGAAAGTATTTAGAAACTTATTTATCCATTTTCAAAGCTAAAATACATTCTAATACTAGTCATCTACCAACTCTAATGATAAATTTGTAATAATAATGAAAAGTAATTCATGACCATGTATTTCAGTGGCTAAAAAAAAAGATAGAAAGGCAGGATAGAAAAAGGCACACAATATGACTATGAAGGACAATCTCCTGCTAAAAATATAAAACAAGAAATACTTCACACATTCGTGCGCCATGGTAATTTTATAAACTTCTCAGCTTGCCTTCTCATTGCATTTTGTACCTCTGAAAATGAATTGATATTCTTCAGTTCTGCTTCATTTCCATTTTGAAAGAGGCAAAGAATTTCTTGCATGAAAATACCCCAGAAAGATTTCAAAGGTGATCTGTACGATAAAAACCTTTTCAGACCAAATACAATTATTGTAATACACTACATATTGCATTGTGGTACTTTTTGCATCTAGATAAGCATCAGATTAGTTCTACTGAACAGTTTTATTCTGCCATTTAAAAATTAATCATTATTATTGTGCTGGCTTTTATGATCCCATAAATAGTGCACAAAATACTACAAGTAAGTGTGTCTTTTCAGGCTGAATAGAAAATGGATACTGTGTGCAGTCTTGCTAACTTCTCTTCCTACCAAGATTAATAAAAGTACTTAGAAAGATTCTATACGACATGTGAAAACATTGAGATGGGAGAGTTTTTTTTTAGCAATCTTCTTGAAAAGAAAAATGATCATTCCTGAAAGCAAGATCTACTATTTTACATGTAAGCTGGGTGATATTAATAGAAATGCTTGAGTGGGTTATTTACATACAGAGTACCACATTTCCTCATTGGTTTTCACTTTCTCTGAA
>JAUBNY010000277.1:32542-65561 GCA_032275445.1 Crypturellus soui | reverse complement strand
CTGGGTAATTGGGTGATTCCAGGATGGAGGATGGCATGGATTAAAATGGGAATGACTGTTGTGGGAATGGTGTTAATTGTATTAGCAATACTGCCCTGTTTGCTATCCTGTCTGTAAAGGGCAGCGGATGGTAAACCCGGCATTCATTGTAGTAAAACAAAAACGGGGAGATGTGCGAACTGAGAATTGGTGAGACGGCCTTCAGCTGGTCTGAGAGCCGAAACTTTCTCAGACTACCACGTCCTTGAAACCATCTGGAAAGATATGGACTGCAGCAAATAAACAACTTAAAAGGACGTGAAGATGTGGAAGTCGTTAATGAAGAAGAACGAGTGGAACAGCGAATCAGGAATCACCGTGCAGCCATGATGAGGATGAAGAGTATATAAGATGGACTCGGGGGGAGGGATTGTGCACGTATGTGCACGCGCGAGCCTGGAGTCTGAAGTGCTGTGCCTACTTGATGAATAAAAGCTTACATGTAGTATGCATCCTGGGCCGTCCCAACTTCATTGCGGAGCAAGCAACAATTCACCCTCTGTCAAATAGACATGAAAGGTACATCATTTAACTGAAAATATCAAGAACAGGCTGAATGTCTGCTACAGGATTTATTCCCCTGCAGAAATATGGCTTTGTTTTGCTGTGCTTCCCTCCCACATGGCAGGGTTCATATAGTCTTTCTAATTTAGGAATACACAAAAATGCCTCAGATGAAAGGAAGGCTAAAGTTATCCTAATACTGATGCACAGATGGAAATCAGCTCTCTGTTTCTGTTTCTCCATTAACATCTCAGATTTTTTCATGTTACTGGGAATCACTATGGGAAGAAATTACTTTCCAGATGAGAAGAGCTAATACCCGTGTAAACTTCTTTTCCATATTTTCTTCTCATAAACATATTTAAAAGATTTCCATTGAAAGACTTCATGTTCTATGGAATGTTAGAGACCAGACTCAGTACCTCTGTTAGGCTTTCTTTTAGTGATTGGTTTTAATACAAAATGTTCCATCTTGGTTAAAAAGAAGATACAACAACTCATTCAAGACGTAGGCTTTTAGGATCTTCTTTACCTCAGGAGGCAGCAGTAATTGGTCTTCTTTGGCTAAACAAGTCTTCTGTAGAAGTTATTATTCAACTGGCATAGTTTTCATGTAACATTTCTTGTTAGAATCTCAGCTGATTTTAAAGACATGGATAATTAAAATAATTTTAGATATTGAACAAAGCTGCCAGCTTGGCAAGTATATGGTGCTCAAAAAGAATTCATCTTGCAGCCTTCCTGTAGGAAAGAAATAATTCTTGGGATACATCCAAGTGTATTCTTTAAAGGAGAAAGCTTGTGATGAGTTTTAGAGAATTGCATGTGATGATTGGTCCAACGTAGAAATTAAAAATCATTTCTAGAAACTGCTTTTGAACATCTTTTAGGCCAGGGTAGTTGTTATGAGTGATTTCCAGGAAAATATCTGTTCCATGAAGTACAAAGATAAAGTTAATCTGGCCTATCATTTTGATCTGCTTTCACCCACAATCTTTTGGCAGTCAAGAAAAGTTCTTAAAAACATTTTCAAGAGCAAAATGCAGAGCACGATGGTCCTTTTTTTTTTTTCTTCCCTGTCATCCATATGTTACCTCAAAATGGACAAATCTCTGAAGTGAAAAGCCTTGTCTTGTGATATTGTAGATGAAAGCCACCATACAGAAATATAATATATCATATATCTCAGTGAGTAGTTTCTCAGAAGAGCTGTTCCTGGCTGTAGAGTAGAACAATAAATACTTTCTACACATTTTTCATCTGATTTGTTATAAAAATATTAGTATTTTTAGAATTTAGAATAGGACTGTAAATCCCTATATTCATATGTCCTCAGAAAAGACACTGTTTATGACATGAATCCATTCTAGGGGGTCCCTACACACTCATAGTTTCTTAATGCTTTTAAGAGCAGTAGTGTCTTTCTCTTCCTTGTACATGAGAGAATCATGTGTTTTCTAGGACTGTCTTTTCTCCCCTTTCCCCTAGACAAAATGAGAAAGCTCCTGCTGTTGTGAACTGTTGCTCAAAGATATCAGCTCAACAATTCCTACTGGTGGCCTTATCTCATGGTATAACATAGAAGTGAATTTTGTAGGTTGAATCATATTTGTTATCTACTGAAAGCATTCAGTCAACTTACTACTTTCCAGTTTAGGGCAGGTGGCGATGGCAATGCAGCTATTGATCATGTAGTTAAAAACTGTGTCATAATATGCAAACACGAATAGGAGAAATTATTATTGTATTCTCACATTCTTTTGCTTTTCTGGGGCTGACTTTGGCCCACTCTTCCCCATGTTTTTAATTTTTTTTAAATATACTTAAAAATGATAAATGTAAGTCTGTTTTTTTATATATTAGTATCTGTGTTCCTAATGGGGAATATTTTCTGAAATAGATTATGCTTTAGGAAAGCTGATTTCATACACTTCCTTCTGGAGCTGATGGAATGGAGCAGTCTCCTGAATCTAAAGTTAGGATATGCATACTCTCATTTTATTACTGTAATTCCATAAAACTAAGTCTTAACATTTTTGTGTTTTTTTTTTCAGCCTATTTTATTTAAATAAATGGGTATAAAATTCAACAAGTCAGAATTTGTGTTAAAATTGACTTGAATTTTGAGTACAGAGGCAGTTACGAAACATCAAAACTGAACTTAAGTACTATTCTATATCATCTACTGTGTGGGTATCATCTTGGCAAATATGCTGACATCTGGCTTTTTTTATCAGTCTTCATGATTTCAATGTAATCTTTAAAGATATTTGGTTTAATTGTTTCAACATAAGTTAGTACTTCTGGGCATAGTTATACTTTCTACTCTAAAACTAATTTCAGCTATGTTCTATTGTGATTACAGAAAATATGTTTGTAGGCAACTCAGAAAGATGACTTTACGCAGTACGATATTTTAGCTGTGCTACTTAAGTCTTCTCATAATTTGATCATAGTTCAACCATGTCTCTTTTGTTAACAAAACAGAACAACAATTCATCTTCAACCCTCACCATATGGTAGAGATATTGATATGCAAAAAGACATTAGTCAAATTAGCATTTTCTGGAAACCATGCTCATCTGGATAAATGATTCAATAATTAGATGTGTTTGTTCTTCTTACAATGAAACTTAAAATCTTTGATAATTGATAATGTCCAGGCTACTTTTGAAGTGCAAGTAATCCAGCTTTGTGAAGCAGTTGCCCGGTTTCTCTTTGTGATTCTTTTTCTGTTTACAATCTCTTTTTGGAGGGAGGGGGAAATCTAATATGTTACTATATGATAATTAAGAGTTTTTGTATTATATATAATGCAGAAAAGATATTTTATTATTGTGATGAGTCTGCTTAAAGGAAATATTTTTGGTCAGTCCAGCAGGACTGTTCTAACATTTAGTCTGCTGCTGCTTTGTAAAAGCCTTTGCTACTGGCTTCTGTGGGAAATTTACCTATGACTGTTTTTTTTTTGTATATGTGCTTTTAAATCATGTGCAACCATAAGGTAAATGATAAGTCTCATCTTGAACTAAAGTCAGAAAGAATCATAAAATCAAATGATAATATAACTTCAAAGAAGTTAAGAGTTAATAGGTCCTATTTATTTCTGAAGAAATTCTTCCTGCTGCTTATAATCCAATAGGAATGCTTAGGAGTGTATAAATGCACACACTAGTGTTTCAAATAGCTGTAATACTAAAATGACTTCCCATCCTGTTGGGCCATATGGTTTTGAAGTACTTTGATAACCTTGGATAACTTGCATATGCACTGTAGAAATGCAAAGTATTATTATTCTAATGCTAATTAAGGGAGGAGAAATATGCTCTTGAAGCAGTAAGACTATGAATCAGATGATTTATGTTCTATTAACAGATTTTCAGTGCAGCTTTGGGCAAATTGCTAAATTCTCTGTATGATCTCTCTGTATGTAGAAAAAACAACAAAACATTTTTGCACCATAGGGCTATCATAAGATTGAATAGCTAATATATAGTCTGTTTTGACTACAGCTGGAAAGGGTAATAATAACTAATATTCTTGAGCAACTATATCGGTGCCAAAATGCCAGTTTGGAATAATGTAAACACAACAGCAAATGGAATCAAGGCTTTCTAAGAATAGCTGCCATTACTGTCTGTTTCCTAACATCATGAAAAGTAGTCATGCTTGTTCCTTCACAGAAAGATTTGTGAAACTCAGGATTTTCTTCTTCTTTCTGGCTCACACTGAAAAAGATCTTTACATTTTTATGAATGTAAATTGAAGTGAAACTTATTTCATTGCATATATTGTTTTTCGGTTCATTCTAATAGTAGATACCTTTTTAGAGTAGATTATTGTCTCTTGATGTGAGTGTGTAATGTCTAACATGATAGATACATCACTTTGGCAGGTTTACCTTGCTGCTCCAGTCTTAAATATAGTTTTATTATCTTCCACGCTCATTTCTCTCCTCCATTCAAGAATTTAATCTTGTTCTCCTATAGTCCCAAAGTCACTCTCAGGAACATGGAAAAATATAGATGGCCACTGTACTCTTATTAATTTTTGCTATCATATGTCAGAAAATCCTCTGCTCTTGCTGTTACTAATGCAGGGTTCATATGTCAGTTAAGAAAGAAGATGAGAAAGTGTCTGTCCTTTTGGTGCTAGGCTCCTGCAGGTCCCAGACAATACTCAGTGTTCACTGAATGGAAATACTGGCAGAAATTAGGTGTAACTGAGATGATCTTTCTCACAGTGAATTGGGCAGACACCAGACACTTCAGAACTTAGATGGTTAACACAGGTGGCTTTGCATAGATAACTTGCTCTCCCTGGTGTGTGGACTGTGAAAAGAGAGCGATCCAGCTGCAAACTGAGGAGCCTCACTTAAGGCTGACATTTGGCAAAGATGAATCTGCATCTGTGTGCTTTTTGGTATGATAGACATCGTATCATCTTTGATGATGTCTATCTATCTGTTTTCTATCTAGTAAATTAATAATCTGCAAATCAAGAAAAATTTTAATATGTGTTTTACATTTAGCCTGTAACTTGAGGCATAGACTGAGTGAGGCAAAACTCATGGGTATCCCCTATAGAGGATCTGTGGGAGGTAATATAAATCAGAGCCATAGAACAGTCCTTTCCCTGCCCATTTGTCTTTTGCATTTTGTAGCTGGACGCTCATGCAACAAGGATCTACCAGAGCCAATACAGATTTCTCCATGACAAGATTTTTTAGTGGTCCAAAGTGAGAAGAAAACCTACACTTCTGGATATAATCTTCACCTTCCTACTTTCTTATTCCTAAATAGTGTGTCTGTGTGTCCAGGTAGTCCATGTATTGTTTTTAATACATGGTTAAGAAACAGACAATCTTGGGAAGTGAATAGATGAGGATTCACAAGCTCACAGTGGCATACAGTATAATTTTGAAGAGAATTAACTTTAAAAAGAAACTTTGCAATCCAAAGATAAATCAGTTTCTCAGTCTTGTTTTCCCATTTGAGGAATTTTAACAACATATCTTTCCATGCTTTCAAATGTCCCTGTTTTGCATTGTTTTGCAGTCTCTTGTCTGTTAGTCTCAGGTGTTTACAAACTCATTAAATGCAAATTTGAAGCTGAAGTCCATTTCACAAATATAGATTTTCTCCTCTGGGATTGTGGTGACTGTCTATTTCATTTTGTAAATTCTTGTTGTTTTGCAGACTTTCTAGGGCTTTCTGGTTTCCATAGCTATTTGGAAGTGTAGCAGTAAAGTCTACTTGGATATGCCTTTTTTCTCCTAGAAACAAATCCCCCACTTTTCTCTCATTTATATTTAGTCCTAATATCTCATAGCTGTTGCTTAAATTAATGTTTCCATTTAAAGGCAGAACACAACCTAAAATATAACATTCCATTATAGCCCTACAGATTAGTCTAAGCTGTTTAGCTGCTATTATAACTCCACTCAGGATCTTCACATGCCCTGTTTCTTCTCCCTTATCTCACTTATCTTTCTGAGAACATAAGGTACAAAATAATAATTCTCTCTCCTGCTGCCTACCTCCTTCCATGCTATAACACTAACTGTACCCTCTGCAGTTCAAAGCAATTCGGTATTCAAATGTATTTATTAATTTATACATGACAATCATATTAATTTCTAACAAAACACTGGATATTGAATTCATTGCAGCAGTTAACAATTAAACAAATATATGCACAAGGGAGCTTATGGATTAGAGTGTGCTACAGTGAAGATCTTCGAGGGCTAGATTTTCAACAGACTAAGCTTTCTCCAAAGATACCTCTGAATTGCTCATTTTTTCCTCCAGCAATAAGAAGATAGGATTATGTGATAGAAAATGAGTGTGTCACCAATAATTTTCCATTTTTTTTTCTCTGAACAGATAGAGTACCCTGTTAATTTAAAATGTAATCTCACACAAAAAAATCTTTCGGCAAAGGCAGTGTAGTTTACTCCCTCAGTGTGTGCTGACATACTTCTGATGCTAAAGAGAGGAGCATGAGGAGCATGTGATTATTAAAACTGTTTCTTGCATCAAGGATCATTGGGTACACTAGTTCCCAGCCTTTCTTTCACTTTTCACTTCTTCAAACCAAATTGGAACAGCAACCATGTTAACTGCTGTAGGCTAATTAATAGGAAAAACTCAGTAGTGGGTTTGCCCTGAGCCCCTACTTGTCTGTTTTTGATCCATGCAGGGCAGCAAAGTCAGAGAGAACCTGTTGGTAACAGGAGGGCTGGAGCTTAAGCACTGCTACTGCCCAAATCTATTGTGCTATTTTTCTGTCAAATGAATGACTCATTTATTTATCTATTATGCTGTGTCAGAGACAGTTTTGTGGAAGGGGCCATTAAAACATGCTTGATGAGATCTATTATGGGCTGCTGCCTGTTTTGGGTGATGTGCAGTCTGCTACTGTCCCTCCTTGCTGTAGGACTCTCTTGGAAGGGGGAAAAGGCTTGTGCTGCTGGCGCCCATGCCTGGCTCTGTGCTCCTCATGCCACCTGGCCCCAGCAGCAGGGGGGTTGGGAACGAGCTGCGCTTGTTTTGGCAGCATGTTGCTGCCCCTTCCGGGCAGCACCTTGCCAAAAGGGTGTACTGCGTAACTATGCCTTGTGTGAAGGGGCCTCTGCCACATTGGCCTTACTGTCAGTGAGATTCACATCCCTGCCCAGGACATGGAACATTAGCCACAAGAAAGCAGCAGCACACAGCCATCCTATTACTTTGCTTTCCTGAAGCTTACCTAGTATGCTCTGAGATAGTATTAGCGAAGAGTCTGATTTTCAGGCAGTACTGAATAGTCAGAGCTTATGGGAGAGTCAACATGAACTCTCTTTCCTCTGGAAAAATTGGATCCTTAGCCACACAGGACAATCTTTAATTCTCAGGCTAGAAGTAGTTTTTATGAGATGCAGGTAATCTGTTGCATAGAATCAGAGCTGAAGGGTTTCTTATCTTAATGGAAAGTGAAAAAATACACCCTTCTTTCCATTGATTAAATCTGTTTCTGTGTGGTGCAAACCTTTCTATGGCAGCCATCCACTGTTATTTTCATTACAGTTCAGGCACTGCAGGAGAACTAAAGTAAAATCAGGAGGTGGTTGCAAATTAAGCTGTTATATAAACAGCTGCTTCTGACACTCTGCCAAACAACTGACTGCTGCATTATGAAGCAAGGCTTAGTCCCATTTTCATATACAAGAAACATCTGGGATGAGTGACTATAACCCACAGCTTGGAGACTGGAATGGCAGTTCCAGTTGATTAGCTGACATGTCCACATATTAAAAAAAAAAAAGAAAAAGTATGGTTTTGGGCAACAAAATCCTGTCCCTACCTGTTGGTTTATTTAACTGTACCACCTTGTATACAGAATTTTATTCTCCACTGAGAATTGCAATAAGAATTTTGAGTGGATTGAAAAGATGGCTGTTCATCATTGATGCTTTGAACAAAAGACAGAGAAGTAGTTTAGGACTCACCAATCTTTGGAAGGTCCTGATGGATGGCATGGTTGCGCTGGAGCTCATGGCAAGTGTTGGCTGTTTCAGCCAGCTGAGGTCCCACCACTGCATGTCTTGTGATCAAGTGATCTGCAAAGAAATCTTGACTGCGCTCGAGAACATAGGAGACGTGATCTGCACTTAAGCCATAACCACAATTCAGGGAAAGCCATAGTCTGATTTCTGATCTCTTATGGTGGAAAATATGTAGCCTGTGTTTCCAGATGCGTCTCCCAGACAGTCAGGTTGCTGCTGCTGAAATATATGGGATGGAAGCTGGGAGTTATTTCTCTGCCTTACAGGTACAGCCAGTTGACAGCTTTGCTGAATATTATGGCCAGAGTTTTTATTGGTGGCTGGAGCGGTGCAAGTTTTGCTGTAGACAGCTGTGAGTGAAAGCCTGAGGTAGTGCTGTCCTCATTCTTGGGAGCCTAGAAGACTCTGCTATCCCAGGAATAAATTGCATTGCAAATTGCCACAGATTAATGGATCTTCAGACTGGGAGATCTGTGACTATGTGCTCTGACCTCTCCATGATGAATGGAAAGCATAGATTATAGCAGTGATGTATGTTATATGTATATACACACATGTATATATGTATGTGTATATATATAACACAGTACATGTAGAGTGTGTAATTTGTAAGCAAGAAAGTCTTGTTCTGAGGATAAATAAAAATATATATTATTCACACAACCATTTCTTATAAAATTGACTCTTCTAGAAAAATGCCTGTGCTGATCTCATAATATTTGTTGAGCTGATGATGGGCCATATATTCTGTGCTAAAGATATTTCTGAGATATCTTGGATACTACAAGTGAAGTTATGCTCTACGATACAACAATATCTTCCTACTCAGCAAATCTGTTTCCCCTATGCATTCATAAACATGTCTGCTAGTGATACAGATTTTTTTACAAGTTTTTCAGTTATTTTCCATCCTAGCACTTCAGAAACAATATAACTAAGTGATGTCAGCTGGATTTTTATTCACATGAGTGCATTATCATTAGAGTTGTTCATGACATTCTGTACAGGGACAAACAGGACAGGCTTGCTGCAGAACTGTAAAGTGTCACAAGGCACGGGACAAATTCAGTCCCAAGCAGCTGGACCTGAACCTGTTAGCTCTGAGCTCAAGGACATGTGCTCAGTCATCTGTGCTCTCTAGCTGTTATCACTTTCTGTGCTCTAGTTTTGGCCTGTTAGAACTCTGCTTTCCTGGCCAATGTATGGATGCAGCTCAGGGATACCGCTTCCTGGAAGCATTGCCCTGCAAGGAAGGATGCCTTGTGCTGAACTGGGAGCACACATGGCAGAGGATGGGTCCTGAGCTATTTTTTGAAGGAAAAGCAGGTGGTTTGGGTTAGTTAGGCACAGCTGTGAAGCCTTGAGCTTTGCTGGAGCTCAGGGAAGAGATGACTTTCTGGGCAATCAGAAATGGCCCCATACTGTGCTGCCTTTTGCGCTGGTTCCTGCTCTTGTGTGCAGCCAAAATTAGGTTCATGTGAGAGTTGAGCTCTCTCACAGAATGATGACAGTGGTGGTCAGACAGTAACCACACAGCATGATACTTAATACAAAACAATTTTTGAAAAAAAAGTCCTAAAATCTCTACAAAATCTGCTATGTAAGTGTCTAGCGTATTAGAGCCTCTATAAACCTATATACTCCCTCTACGAGCTGTTTCCAGAGCCTGTTTGACTGTTAGAGCTCCTAGATTTAAGGCAACACCTTTCAAAAACATGAACCTCCATTTGACAGGAACACTCAGCTGTGATCAAAATGAGGCAAGGGAAGAAGAGGGCTTATATGGTTACATGATTATTAAATCAGTATCAAGATAGAGCAGAAAAAACACAAGGTCAATGCTATTGTGAATAAGGTGGGGGATATCTGCACTGCACTGGTCTTTAAAGAACGTTGTTTTCCTATTAAAAAGGATCATAAGATAAACAGTCCTGCAGATAGCAAGAAGTCTTCTTCATAAACATATTCCTGAAGAAGTATACCAACTGATTTTGTGTCTGTAATATTTAATATTCTTTATTTCAAATAATTCTCCTCTCTCTCAGAAACTTATCTTAATGTATTTTTAAATACTAAATATATCCCTTTTCAATAGTTGTTTTGGTATGTTAAGCAGACAAAGTTAATTTAGCGTGTTTCAGGAGATATATTCAGCGATCTCAAAAATTCTCCATTCTTATGCTCACTAAAATGGTGCTTCTTTGAGCCTGTTCCTATATGGCTTTCTCTTTCTTATATATACGTCAAAGGATTTCTTGCCTTCATGGAGAATTTTCTATTTTTCCTTATATCACTGTGAAATAAAATACTTATTTTCTCTCAGGTACTGTTGCATTCTTACTTATTCTTCCTTCTTTTTAATTCTATTTTTGACTTCAGCTTCTGTATCCCTAATGATATTTCCCTGTTCCCTTCCATTTCTTTTTAATGTGAAGCATAAACAGAGCCTCTTATTTTGGGAAAACATTGCTGTAAGAAGTTGATTGCTCCTCCCCTGCAAAAAAAAGGAATAAAAAAATCAAAGCTCTGCCTATTTTGTGTCATCCCTGTAGTGACAGAATTAGGACAAGGCTGAAAAAATTCAGGCTTTTTTTTTTTCAATTTTTCAAAGTAACTTGAAGCATTATGTTTTGGCATAGAACATCTAATGAGTATTACCATGGTAACTCTTTGAAGGCACTATGCTGAGTCTCACTTGGTTTTACTGGTATCACTTCAATACAGTGGCATTAAAACTGTGGAATCACTACCCTCACTGCAAGACTTGGATCAGTTTGAACTGTTCATGATGGAATTGGGAAATTGATTCTTTACTTGCAGATCTGTGGATACTTCCACTGAGAACAGTAATGGCCTGGGAATGCATGCTATCCTCGGCTGCCCAGGGAGTTGGCTTGATTCACAGTTTTGACTCCATGAGTTTATCAGTAAGCAATTATTTAACTCTGCAGAAGGTCTAGTGTAAAACAAGTTTGAGATTTTTATGCCACAGAAGAAAGCATCCTGATGTGAGTGTACCTCTCATGTAATGGCAGAAATGTAGATAGAGATAGAACAGAAAAGCAGGCAAGAATGAGGCTTAATTTTCAGGTGAGCTCAGTTATAAACATTTTCCAGTTTATAGGCAAATAGGTCCAAGTGGGAGGTGACATGGAAGGAAGCGTGGTCAGAAATAACAAATGTAGCAGATGGAGTGTGAAAAGAGGCAGCAGTGTGACTCCACGGATTTTGGCAGGTATGAATCTGCGTGTTTGGGAAGGTAGCAGCTTATCAACTTTGAGAAATGTCTGGAGAGATGAAGTAACAAAGTGGGAAGGTATAAAGGTAAATTGGCTTGAATCTGATAAGAACTATCCTTGACTGTCACTCCTGACTTTCTGCAAAATGTAAAGATGATTTTTCAGAGATCATTTTGCACAAGCTGTTCTACAAGATAAGAGAGTGTCCTCCAAAATTCAAGTGCTCTTTATACTTAGAAACTCACAGAAGTTTATCAGCGATTCTTTCCCTACACAGATTCTTTATGCAAATTAGTATTTCACATCAGGATTGCACAAATATGGCAAGTGTTTTAATCAAAGAGATTATATCTTTGTCACAGAAACATTTTGCAGGAATATGGTATGTGGCATGATATCACAGATGTCTGATAACTCAAGAGGTAGCTCTAAGACACTGTTAATAGCTCCTTCTTTCTTAGTCTTCTTCTATTTGCCTAAAAATAGCTTAAGCTGTTTCAATACCAGAGTCATTGCTTTAGCTGTCTTGTTTTATCTCCAGCAGTTAAAAGCTTCTTTATTTATAATCTACTTCAGGCTCAGGTGATGTAGGCTGAGGATTATTGTACTTATGAGTGACAATAACAGATTGGGTTTTATGAGTATGTTTGTCGGATAGGCTAAGGAAAATAAAAAAAAAAAAGAGGCTTCAATAATTGTTGATAATAAAGAAGAGTTAGGGTCTAGCTGAGCATGCTACTGAAGTACATGCTTAATGTTAAGCATGTGAGCAACCCCATTAAACTCAATTGCACAATTAAATATTTGAAAGATTAGTCCCTGAAAGGCTTTTAATGTTTAGGGCATAATGTAGAAGAGCACATGCTTCTGATGATAGCCAGTCCTACTTGGATTGAAAATTGATCATGCCCATAGGTTGTAAAAAGACAACCAGAAATGGCCTTATAGAGAGAGAGAGAACATTATCTGAAAGGTAGGGAAAAAGGAAATGTCAGTCTTGGCCACAGGTGCTTAATTTTGACCTAATACCTTATCAAATGAAGGAGGAAGGAACTAATAGATTTCTGTTTTCACAAAGAATTTGATTCCCTCCTGATGGAATTTAAATGCATTCTTAGTAGGAACACCATGAAACAAGCTTTCAAAAGTAAAGTGAGTGCAAATGCTATAAAATGAAGAACTGGGACATTGAATTTTAGCTCATTCACTGATTTTTTTATAACCTTATGACATAGACTTGGCTAGGGAACTGAAATAAGAACATATTGCAGTTTAGATAGCCTTAACAACTAGTCAAGGGACAACTGGGTTGAGAACTTGTCTGTAGATCTCTGAGGGAGCAATTGTAAATATTCCAGATGTATAAATGGAACAGAAAGTCATTCAGATCCCAGAACTAATAAAATGTAAACTTTGCAAAAGTCACAGCTGTGGATTTACAATACTTTGGAAAGAAGAGAATGGAAACTAGGGGAAAAAAAAAGAACTACATGTTTGAAAAATTATTCCTCAAAAAGTGTTAAGGACAAGCTAGAGTATGTCAGAGAGTTTTCAGTAAAGTTTCTTTTGATAAAGGGAAGGTTTAAGCATGACAATACTAAGTCATCATCTCATATATTAAACACAGTACTGATTTTAATTCACTTGTACAAAAAAGTTATTTGTACAAAACTTATTTCCGTTTTCACAGGATGAGGTGTACGTAGTTCAAGGAATTTTATTTACCTGTGCACTGAAGTTAAAGGGGGGTCTGTGCTTCGTATGTGACATAAGGGCTATGTAGTTTTTCAAATGTGACATGAAGGCTGTTAACTAAGGGGAGAGAAAAGAGCATCATGGAGAGTAGGTAAGATAAAACACCACAGGCATATTCTATTCAGTCATATTACACAAAGCAGATGAACTAACTTCTCTCTAATCTCCAACATGTCATATTGTGGGGGTTGTAGCCGTATCGTCAACAAGACGGGTTGTACGTAACAGAAGCAGAGACAGGGAATGGCGGACGGAAGATCTCGTGATGTCACGGAAAGGGCAGGGGCTTAGCCGTAGTATGGCAGAAAGTAATATCGGGGAACCTGATTGGTGAATAAGACAACTTCCGCATTGGCTCAAAATATAAAAACCAGCAGTGTCTCTCAATAAACGTCGTTTGGTGTATCACCTTGTAGGTGCGAGTGCTTCTTGAACCCGAGGTGGATGGCCTCGGTATTCCCTCTAGAACCACAGGCAACCACCATGAGTTGAGACGAACCTGACATCATATATCTTACTCGAAAGAATCCTGAACATGAGCCAACAGTGTGCTCAAGAAGGCCAAAGCATCCTGGCTTGTTTAAGGAATAGCGTAGCCAGCAGGACACAAGTGATTGTCCCCCTGTATTGGTGCTGGTGAGGCTACACCTCAAATACTGCATTCGGTTTTGCTGTCATACAAATCAGACCTTGCTGCGTCTGCTGAAATTCTTTAAGTTTGTTACTGAGTCTGTTATTGTTCACATAAGAAATTCCAAAAGTTGACTGATACCCTTAAATTCAATCTTATATGAATGAAAATGTATTTTTCTATTAATGGATGGTTAAGCAGTTAACTTTGTTTCTTATATTTGTGTTGTGTGCTTAAGTCTGTTGGAAAAATTATTTCTCTTAATGGACAATAGACAACCTGTTCATCCAGGTCCTGATCCAGTATGATAATGGGAATTCTGCTGACTGCTTAAGTTTGCTTAAGTTTAAGTTTGCTTAAGCTTAAGTGTGCTTAAGCTTAAGTTTGTCCTCCTGATTTGGACACATAATTTCTGAAAATGTCAAGTGCAAGTGCAAATAGTAAATATACTGTTAAAATATTAATTGCTAATAGCTGTGGGATAAACGAATATGCAATATAAGTAGGCTTGAAATTTTAAATGAGATACTTGCAGTTTTAGGACAGTGATAACAGTGAGCATACTTGGAAAGTGGCATAGTTAATAGCTATCTGCCCAGAGCATTTTTATGTGACACACTTAAACTAAACTTGAACCTTGAGTTTGATCTGATAAGCATGACTGCTTTCTTTGGCCTCTGTGATGGGGCAAGGGCCCTACCATTTCTATCAACTATGTTCCCAATTGTGAAGTCCTCTTTCCCTCACTGCAGTTTTGAGCTCAGTATCAACTGTCCCTTCAGCTGATCCTGGAACTGTGGATAGGTGAATAGAGGAGAAAAAAATCAACTTCTGGTTCACTGTGATGGAAAACAGATTCCAGCTCAGTGGAGTAGGGGGAAAAGGGCTCAAAAATCCTTCTGTTCACGACTGGGTTGAGACTGAAGCTATAAAAGAGAAAGAAGGAGGAAGGCATCTCTTCATTCGGGGGTGAGGTTACATACTGGAAATAGATCTCTCCCTTTTTTTTTTCATACCTGGGCAAGAGGATGAGTGGAACTATTGGAAGAAACTGCTAACTTGCATCTGGGAGCAGTTCCTTAATTCATGTGTATGTCTAGCAGCTCCCTAAACTAGCATATGTCTAATAACATTGCTTTCATTTCTAACCATGCCACAAAGATGGCTCTGCTAGGAGCATGCCAGCCTCCTGACCCCAGGAGTCCTCGGCAGTTTTAAGGACTGTGGTTAGGGAGTCTGCAGCCAAGCTGCAGTGGCTAGCTATATGTAGGTTAGAGAGAAATGAAGTAGTCTATAACTAATTAGTATTCCAGATGAAGTCTACAAACAGATTTTGTAAAATGGGAGCACTGCATAATTAATAGGTATCCGTGTCACACCAAAGAGTTGATTCATTGCTAGAAATGGGGGCGTTATCAATCTCTTATATATCTAGTATGCACTAATTATAATATCCCAAATTTTAAAAGGAGAGATAGATACTGCAGTTTGCACAAATACGTACCAGTTTTGCTACATGTGAAAAGAAAAGAAAATCTAGGGCAAACTCTGTGTTTTCTCATAGAAAGTATGCATACAATATAGGATGTTTGATTGGAGGGGAGTGTATGTGCACATATGCACACACACAACCACACATACACATTCCTGCACATTTGCAGAGCAAAGTATGAATTGGTTTGCTTTACTATCAGAACCTGCTGGTTTCCATGCGCTGCAGTGTGATGCTGTTGCATGGTGCTCTATATCCCCCTTAGAACAGTTGCTGTCTATGCCTGTGTATACAGACTCACACAATAATGCTTTTTTGAGGGAAGGATTATTTTAACTTAGAGAGACCAGTTCAGCTTCTTATTCATATATCAGAAGATAGGAACAGCTATGAGTAACATACAACAGTACAAATAAATGATCATTTATCATTTTAAGATAATATGCTTCCTATATCATTGAAAAACAGTAAGAGATTATCCTAAAAAAAAAAAAAAGACATTCAGATGTGACCTCACTTGCATTGCATCAGGGACTTCATAATCATAATTATGACTGCATTTATTACTGATTTTATGTTAGCACATACAAGCCCTAGAAGAATCTGCCCCTGCCAGAATTATGTTACAACTTAAATTTAAGAACAAGCACTGTCTGATTTTTTTGTTTATACAGTTGATGAGCATTTGGAGTACACAGCACGCAACTATATGGCACAAAACATACCAGAATCCAAACTAATTAATCTCCTGGAAATAGCTGTAAGGAGAGCAGAAAATATAATATGCCTCATTTTCCTATGGGTGAGGGTATAAAATTTAAATTCATATTAATTCATGACTTCTTTACTTCATGACTATTGTTACTGGACACAATTCTGCTTTCCTTGAATATCTGTGGCAAAACTGCCGTATACATTACTTGGATAAAATCAGGTTATAAGAGTTGCCTTCTCCTGCTACCATACAAAGCTTTAAGTGTTTCTTCAACCTTACTAGAAGACTGCAATTATCCTTTTTAGTCTGATAACAGACATGACATATGTGCTAATTGGCTATACTACATTAACCTACTAATTTTAAATGCTAAATGAACTGACCAGAAGAAATTTTTAGTCAAAAATAGTCACAAAAATTTCTCTGGATAATTTTGAGTAACTATGGAAAGAGTGATTCTTCATGAACCCTAGCAGAAGGGTAAGTTAGGTTACTAGCTGAATGATTTGTTCCGTTCTGTTATTAATATGTGTAAACAAGTCAAAAGGTACAGCAGGCAAAACAAGGTCCAAATTAAAATAATATTGGTTGAATATATTGATTAGCTAATATATATTATAAATGCAGATGATGTTATTAATTGAAAGCAAATTAAATCAGAAACTAGCTTTCAGTATCAGTGTGTTTCCTCAGTTCTATTAGCTTGAAGTAGACCCAGGATCTAGTGGAAAATTTGGCTACTTATGACTGTTTGGAGGCATCAGCTTTTGCTCCATTGTGGCCAAGAACATCTTTTTTTCAGTTCTCTCTCTCCTTTTGCTTTTTCACTTCAATAATCTAGATCTTAACAAGACCAGTGAGATATGGTAACATGAAATACTTGTAAAGTTATTTGTTGCTTTGTGCCTTGAGGGAACATGGCTGTAGGCAGTCCTTCAAATGTAGCTGAAGGTGTCAAGGAGTCAGTGATTATGATTTTCTTTTCTGATGAAAATATCCTCAAAACTGCAGTTTTCAAACACCTGCCACAGGGCTTGTAGGCACTCATTCCTTCTGAAAAACAAATGTGCTATTCAGATGCTTAAATAAAGCTGTAGGTTCATCTCCCGAGGTACCAAGGTAAGAAATTTTAGTGTTAAAAAAAAAGTTGATGAATGAAAAGGGTTGGGTGGATACTGTGTGTTTTTATTTTGTACTTTTTCATATTCACTGCCTGAATGACATTTTAGCTGAAATAATAAGCAGAGAAGCAGTGTTTTCTTTAATCTTTATGGAGAAGAATTTGTTTACTAAAAGCATGGAATTCTTCTGAACAGTCCATAGAAACTGACATTCCATGGTGCTCTCTTATTTCTATTGGATGTTAACTAATAGCATGCACATTGTAGTAATTAAAATGATGAACTCTTGTCACTTCTCTTTTCCTTTTGAAAATAATTCTAGTGTTAAAATATTCCCATGCTTCTGCTGGGTATTTTTTCAAAATAAATGTGTACACCAGTAGACACAGATATTACTTTAATGGCACTTTGTTTGCATAGGAAAAGTACTAGATGATCCTGAAAATCTTTTTTATGCACCTTCTTTTCTTCCTTTTAAAAGAATCAGATTCATGTCCAGTATTGAGAATTGAGGTTAAATATTTAATAGGACCCAAATCTCAGCATAAAATAAAAAACAATAGGATTTTTCATTACTTTTTAGATTTTTTTTTTATGTATTACTATTCTACATGTTCTAATCCTTAATAAGGATAGATGTCAAGCTGTTTTTAAAGGCAACAACACTCCAGAGTTATGACAAGCTGTGGGAGAATCTCACATATGCAGAGTTTAGGGAGCAAATAAAAATGTGTATCATCTCAATCGAAAACTTTTGCTATAAATGGGAAAAAGCAGCTGTATAGCTGAGGAAAAATATAGGTAAATAGACAAATGCATTTAAGACACAGGTTACCACTTTTTACTGCTTGGTCTGAAACACAAATAGATGAATTTAAACTTTTCTATACTATTATATCATTGAGAATATTTAGTAGCATAACAGTCAAAAAATGCATAGATAGAGTAACATTAGGGTGAAAAGAGATAAGAGGGATAAGAAGCTGTATAAAGAGGTGAATAGAAAAGTGGATGGTGGCTACAGATGAGCTCCAGTGTAATGGGAGCGTTGTGTCTCATACTCACTGGCATGGGCAGAGGAGGGAGCTTCCCAGGCATGACACACCCCAGGCATGACACCACTTCAGAGTGGGTTTTAAGGTATTCTGGGCAGTAAGAGTGGTAGGATTTCAGTGTGCAAGTTTTCAAGGCCATTGGGTCTCATGAGGCATGCTAAGTTGCTCTCCGGAATGAAGAAGGAATTGTGTAGACTTCACAGAATATAATACATGCCTGTAGGAATCGTTGCGAGTCAGAATTTAGACAATTGTCCTTTTAGGAGCCTAAAATTCCAAGTGAGTTTAGTTGAAAATTTTTCCATAATTTAGTCAGAGGCTAACAAAAAAGAAAGAATGAGTGATGACTAAAAACCCATCACTGGATAAAATGATCAAGCTTTCTGGGTGCTTAGAGGTAATGAATAAAAGTGATGATCATGTCCACTACTTGTGAATCTGTAGCTATGGATGGAACTTCATTTTGGGAGGACAGATTATTTTACTTTCACAAGGGTTTTAAATCTTCAAGTTCAATTGATAAAGAGCTATGTCCACTTTTGTCCAGCCATGTTTTTGTAGGAATAATTAAATTGAAAAAAAATATGATTTGAGAAAAAATATATAGAGCTGAGCAATCTTGAATTTAGATAATTCTGCAGCTTTGAAGTTCCCATTTTTTTCTGTGTGTCTTTTCACGCATGGAAAAAACACACACACTGAAGTGGGGAGGTCTTGAAATGAAACCTGTGAAATCTTTCTGCACAAGGGTCTTTGGAGAGATGAAGTATGCAGAATCCTGACATCTGTAAGCCCAGTGAGTTCATCTACTCCTTGTCCACACGTCTGCAATACACGCACAAGATTGCTCTAAGTGCATTTGTTGAGAAGAACCCTCAGAAATGGACTCATTCCGTGACTTGTGTAAGTAATCTGTCCTACTTCTCTGGACCATGTAGACTATGGAACTGCAGTTTTTGCTTTGATTTTTCTTTGATTTTTCTGTGCCAAATGCACACTTCAAGAGAGAAAAGATATCCCCTTGCTTTCTGTCTTTCCTCTTGCCAAATAAACCCATATTTTCTTGCCTTCTAAAGTTTAATTAGTATAATGCATAAGGCAATATAATTTATAAGCAAAGGACTGTTAAAAAAAAAAGAGGACAAGTATATTTATGAAAAAGGAAAGCTTCCATAAAAACAAGTTTCATGTCTTTATGACATTTCTGAATCTGCTCTTCAGAACACATACTTCCTGGCAATTTACGATGTAATGATTGCAGTGACATTTTCTATAAGGTTGGACTAAGTGTTATAGAATATTATGCTGTGGTCTTCAAGCTGAGAAATCGTCATTCAGTGTGTCAGTCCTGCTCGTTTTTGGTCATTTGTCCCATACTGTGAATGAGAGAGAACTTTTATTTTTTACATTACCTCATATGCGATAGTGATATCAGGAACTAAATCCCTGGACAGGATTCTAACTTTGTGTAATAAGATTTTTTTAATCTTTTCAGTTTAAGTTGACATGGTGTCTGTCTCCAAATGCATCTTCACCTTTCTCTTCTTTCTTTTTGAACTTCTTGCTGCAGACAGTTACTCCGTTGGTGAAGTTGCTCTGGTTAAAACACTTCCATTTTGATGCGATTCTCTTATTTCCTTGTCTTATGTCTTTTCCAGTATTACATTCCTTTACCTGAATATATATCCTCTGGCATACACTTATGTCTCAAAATTTAACAATCCTCTTTTTTTTTTTCTTATTTATTATAATTTAGCATGCTTTATATTTTAAATGGAAACAATCATATAAAACAGGTAAATTATTCCTTCCATAGCACATTGTATTAATCTGTGATTTCTACTTGGCCTGATTAACCTATATATATATACATGTTTTAGAAGATTTTTTTTCACACATTTTTAATACCCTTACTCTCTAAAATATTTTATTTTACTTAGGATTGGATGACATCTAATTATTAAAGATTTTCTGTAATGAATCTGGACTGAACTTAGCAAGTTTTAATTGATCTATGTAGAGTTACCATATTGTAGAAATATAAATGGCAGTAATTCAGAAAATGTAAGGAATATTTTCTAAAAGAAGGTATCCCATGGTTAATGTTGCTCTAGCACAGTCATCATTTGAATTCATGAACTAAGACCCTGAGATGGAAATGGAGAACAGCATTTCTACTGCTATGAAATTGAACACAGTGAATATTAAAGTGCAGTCTGGAAGATAATAGTCCCTAGGAGCATATCTTTTTATCTTATATTTATGGAACAATCAATAAATAAGGGAGCTAATCACACATACCAAAAACTTAATTTTTCTAGTGCCACCTCAGTATGATTCACCCAATTTTTATCCAGAGGGTTCTTTTTATGTCTCAGACACCAGACTGTGATATTGCTTTGTGAGTGATACATATGCATTACCTGCAGTTGCATATATATTTTTAAAAAATGGGAAGATGGATGATATAAAAGTTTTCTCATTTGAAGGATATAATTAACATTGTTTTAATCTTTCCATACAGTTGTGTGAGCATAGAATGCTAGTTACATTTTGGACTTTATTTATTTATTTATTTATTTACTTAGCATAATGTGTGTAGATGTCCTCTAGATAATTGATTTTATAAAATATATATAAAAACGTCTTAGGACTCATCTGGTGCTTCAAGGTCTTTTCTTTCTGCACTTGGCTCAAACTGCCAGGTGGGTGTCCACAGCCACCCAGCCTGATTTGCTGCATCAGTGACTGCCAAAGGCAAGGTCTTTACTCCATTGGCTTCAGTTCAGTGTCAGTTGTAAAACAAAAAGGGATAGAATTTCACTACCATTAATTATATGCCAAATTTCACCATCCGGTGAGTTTAATCATCTGGCTTGTTCTTAACTGCTTCAGGAAGTCTTATTGAGATACGTTTCAAATGGAAAGATTCTTCAGATTTTCAGAGTGCTGGAATGTCCTCAGCATCCAGAGAAAGAACTTTTGGTGACAAGGATCCGTGATGAGTAGCAATAGCAATTTCCTGGATAACCTTGTATATGTATTGTCAAAAGCTTCTCTACTGGTCTCTTTTCTGAGTCAATGCAAAACAGTTTTTAAAGAATACTAGATCTCACAAAGCTTTCAGGTTCATATTTTCTTTTGCAGGTTTTGTGCAGAATACATGGTGTGTTCTGTGCTTTTCTTTGAAAATCTGTTCTGTATGTATAAAACCTTTGCTTTTTAGAAATAGTATTGTGACAGTAGTGTATTGATACAGCTGAGAAGTCGACCTCCTTGATTCATGTATATCCAGTACTTTTAGCTTTTTCTGTAAATGTATTTTAAATGTTTTGAATGCGATTATGACTGTAAAGTTCATCTGAAATTTGATTTTAAGTTTCCAGTATACTTTAGTCTGTTGAAGAATTCCTGGTTTTATACTAAAGTAAAAAGTACTGAGCAAATTTTCTGATGAACTCAAATCTTCATTTTTTCCTACTATGAATGTGGCCTACATCAATGCTGACAGCTTTGCTGGTTTAGCAGACTAGTATATCAATGAAAATGCATTCAATTTTCCAATGCCTTACAGCCTTGAATTTAACACCAGTAATAATAATTTATATTGATTCTGTGGCTTATAAATATATAGTGCCGCCAATGTACAAATATATATTGGTTAACAAGTAGACTACAAAGATTTTGTTATTTATTCTTGAAAATGTAATAACAACATGTGTGCTTTTAAAAAATTTAGCTTAGAAAGAGCTTTATATTGACAATCACATAACTTTTTTGTAAGTATCATCTGCAGCATAACATAGTGCAAACTGCAAGACTTTAAAAGCCTATGTGCTATTAAGAAGAAAACATGAATTAAATTCAAAAGCTTACTGCAGGTAAACTTGTAATAGCAGGAAATGGGCAGTCAGAAATTTCACAAGTGTTGTTTGGATTTTGATGAAGCTACTGGTTTTACGTCATTAGCTAAAAGGTTTTGTTTCTGTGGGTGGTTGTAATAAAAATCTATCTATATTTTTAATGTAGAAACTGTGACTGGTCCTTTGCCTTGAGGCAAAGACCTTGATTCATAATTTGCAGTCATATTCTGCAAGACCATCAGCATTTACTTTTAAGGCTTCTTTTCTATTAAGCAACTACTTAATAGAAGGAACTACTTTACATGGTGATTACATTTTCCTTTCTATAACCTGCTTTTTCTTTTGGTGGATTTCTCTCTCCTTCCTTCAGAAGAATCTTCCTTCCCCATTCCTGGAATCATCTACAACCCCTTTCCTAGTTTCTCTTTAAGCAACACAATCACAGTGCTCTACTGAAGGTGGCTTCTGAATACATCTCTGACCTGAAATCCTTCTTTTCCCTTTCTTTTGCCTGCTTCATATTGTCCAAGCATACTGACTCTGGAGCCTTCCCAGATCAGCCATCATGGCTTCTCCCAATTAGCCATATCTTCCAATATCTTCTCATCCAATGCTGTCACAAAAAAAGCTTAAAACTCCCCCCTTTGTGGGAATGGCTTATAACTCCTGAAAGAATTTCTTGTTTTTCTCTGCTTTACTAAATCACAGGGCTGAAGAATAGATTCTCTGCTGGCATTTATGATTTTTGATTCTTCTGACATTTGTATTCTCTACCAGGCTTGTAAAGCCATTTCCCTTCTGAAAAGTATTCACCTTGTGATTTTTGTATTTGTATTCATTTTCTTGTGATTTTCTGACACAGACAGATGATATTATGTTAGAACATTAATTTGATGGTTCAAAGTATACATACTTTGCATATGTATAGTAGTATGCATATGCTACCATTGTAATTAGTGTTTTATTATGGTGATCCTCTGCTCAGTTTAGTACAATGTCAACTGTGAGCAAAAACCAACGTACCTCTGCTCTGCTATTATGTTACTGGACACATCTGTTGTGTCACCTAGTAGTATTTGTGCCCCTTCACATAATGGGCTCACTAGCAGTTGTGAGATGGAAGTGTGCATGAGTGCTGAGTTTTCCAGTGAGAAGTGGCTTTCATTTTAATCATATGAATGGGGATAAGGGTTTTCTGGAAGCAAGCACTGTGCTACAGAATAATTTATTCAGACTTATGGCCTGCTTCCTGCCTACATCTGAAGGACTCTGGGGAAAGAGCTTGGTAGCTGGTACACTACAAGCTGGATGAATTATTCAGACAGTATTGTAGATCTAGTCCATAAACCATAGGTTGGCTACTTCACCCTTGGTGTTACAACATTACAACAGAGAAAATAAAATGAATCAAAGTGACACAGTAGAAATGCAGAGTTTAACACCATGAGATGTCCTTCAGAATGTCCTTTCTGTGAGAAATATCTCCATCTATCTCCTTGGGCAGATTCAGACTGAAGCTTATTTCATTGATGAGTACAACCTCTGGTGGTGTCTTGGCTCTCTGGAATGGGGACTCCAGTTTTTGATGGAGCAGACTGGGAATAGACAAAAAATAGACAAATTTGCTGACAGGATTTTGTTCTGGGGAGATTAAAATGAAATTTTCAACAATAGCTAACAGCAGAGGTTAATCTCATTTTCTTTTACCAGTCTGTGCGTGGAGGGGCTGGTTCACATCACTTTTTTTTTTCCCTACCCTCCTTCCTAGTCCCTTCTGTGCTATCCCTTCCAGAAAGGGATATTATTCCAGAAAGGAAGGGATACTCAAAATCATAGAAACATAACAGTCTCCTTCACAGAGACAGTACAGATTCCTGCTTTTTTTTTTTTCAGAGCAAAGAAAAAGGCACTATTTCCTTTCCTCTAATAACATTAATATTAGTGCAGTTCCTCTCCCAATAACTGATATGCCTGATTCAATGGAGGAGTCAGGTAGGTGAGCAGTATCCATTGATCCCTTCTTCTGTTACACAAGTGGTCTTCTGCTTAAATGCTCTCCCTGAATATTTACACTCTCTTAAGAGTTCTTTCTTCTTAGAGTTACTATGTGAAGAGAGACCAAAACACATGCAGTCATTAATTTCTCAGTATGTATTTTCTCCATACACATGTATGTATTTTTCTCTACCTCTTTCTTTGCCACAGGGGATTTCATTCTAACAAAAAGCTGAAGTTCCAGCTTAATCATATCACTTAAAGGGCTGTGCTCTAATGTCTAGGTCTGTAATGCTTTTAATCTGTTGACTGCTCCTGTCTGTATAGTTGTACTTATCTTAATCTCATACTGATTATAGTCTACTTTGAGCAGGGCCATAATCTTTCTTGTCTGTATAGTGCCTTCTGTGATGGGTTCCTAGTCCATGATTAGATCTATTAGATTCTACAATAGTCATAATAGTAATAATAAGCTTTTACTCCCACTGACAGTAGTTCTATTTAATGCAGTTTGTCCTTGTGAAACCTCCTAACAACTCCCAGAGCATCAGTAGAGCTGTTGTGGCAGCTCTGGCATTCTTAATTGCTATTTATGAAAACTTGTGGCTTTCTGACACCTGCAGCTAGGGCCAGCAGCAGTATGACTAAACATGGTAGCTAATTAAAACGGACTACTTCAGCATGGTGCTGAGGGTGGACTCTTTACCTCTTAACTCAGGTTTTTAATAATAACCACTATGCCCATGAGGAAACAAGCACAACCACATTGTCATTTGGATATTGCTACCATTCTACATGAATTATTGTTGAAATTGTTGGGGGAATTTTCATAGGTATGAAAGGCCACCAGATGTCAGTATGACCTTCTGTAATGTAATATAATGTAGTTAACTCACTTTTTGTTAGACAGAATTGGGAGTTTTTAATCTATTTTTTAAAGAAAAGTTCTATTTTCTATGACTGAAAAAAATACAGTCAATTATTAAATGCCTTCTCCAACTCCCAAGGAGTCTTTCAGTTATAACAACTGAAGGGCAAGAATAAAAGCCTCTGTACTGAATAAATTCTGGATTACTTGATTCTCGAGTGCTTCCCAGACATGAATCTGACTATTCATTTGACCAGGGTATACTGGGACATGACCTGGGCATGTGCCCCTTTTGTCCTTGTGTACTCTGCTTTGCATGGTAAAGGAAACTTACTTCACAGATCCAGTGACAACTGCAAGGCATTCCCTAGATCTTCTGGTTTGGTGGGTTTGGAGAGCAGGAATACAGTGTGCCTTTATATATTCATCAATCCAGCAAAGCACACCACCACCTTCTTTGAAAAAAAAATTAAAAAAAGCCTGGAAAAGAGATTTTTGTCTCCAAATGAAATCTAAAACTAAAATTCTGTCATTCCTTAGTCTTCAGATCAGAGGGCTTGACTGCTGCTTGAAGTTAAAATTTAAAAAAAGTTCTTGATAGACTCATGAGAATTGACAACATTCTAATGTTCTAATATCTAATATCTAAGTAGGTGTGACATGAATATGTTTCCTTTAAGATCTTGGCTTTCTGCTATTCCAATCAGGAGATTAAAATCATCATACTTTCTATCTGTAGCCTGTCCTAGAAACTATATAGATGCATTTAATGAGACAGACATAGAAATTAATTACGATCTTGATTTAGAAGTGGGGAGTATGAGGAGGCAAACTACCTCCTCACTACCTTTCACAGCTCCAATGCATGGAGCATTTGGAAGAGTTTAACTAGTGAACAAAGAGAAGAACAGAGAGAAGAATGAAGAGCGAATGAAGAGAAGCATGGTGCATAAGGAAGAGGTATGTGCTAATATTCTTTAAGTGCATTGGAAGGATGTGTTTTGACAGTGAGAAGCTTTATTTTAAGCAACCCATTGACTTTTCTAATCTATAATAATGGATTAGTCATTTATTAAAACAATTTTGAATTAATTCATATTCTATGAAATATGTATATATGGGGTTATAATGCAGAATAACTATAAGGTGAGGTTCATATTATTATTGAGGAGGAATGATCTTTTAGATAAGGGGAAAATTTTTCAAAAGTACTAAAGTGATGTAGAAGTTTCAGTAACAAACATTGCTGAGACAATATTAAACCTTTTTTAATTTGAAGTCCTTTTTTGTATTTGCACGGATTTTAATCCCTTTCAGCTAGATAACTATAATTTCCTCCCAGTACATTTCCTTCCTTCTCTGTACATTTGCTCACCGCATTTGGTTTGCTGTTTGGTTATCTTTGGCAGGATTCAGGGATGCTCACATAGTGTTAGCTAATGATTGTACAGGCTGGAAAACAAAGCATGCCGGACTATGTAAGGATTTGTGCCAGGTGGAGAGGCAATGACTATAGCTATTTGGATGATTGATCTTTTCCTTTCAAATGGTTTCAAGATTTGCAAAATTGGGCTACATTTCTAAAATGGAATATTCTCTCAAATTTCAAAATTCTTCAGAAAGAAAAAGAAATCTCATCTAATATTGTTGACTTGAATTGTTTCATAAATTCATTCTAAACATTTCCTTCATTTTTGTCTTTTAAATACTTATTACATATGATAACAAAATGAAAACAAAGTTTTTGTTCAGTAGCCTATGTAGTAGGGATTCTGTGGGACTATTTGTTCATGCTGAATTGCTGCTGGTGTCTGAGGTAGTGGTTTCCCCTCTCCCTCTGTCTCTTCCAGTGTGATGAAGCACAGCATAAAGGAAGAGTGTAGTACAATTCATAATTTCAATCATTGAATGCAATGAAGAACATGTCATTTAAAAAGTTTCCTTCATTAGTGGCCTCTGAAATTCTTTGAGGAAGTATCTGCTTACTTACTTTATTGCAGTTGTAAGCTTTGATCATTGTAATCAACAGGAAATTCCAAAGAACATAATTTTCTATATATATGTTTTTTGCATAAGATATGTAAGGAATTGAACTTGTAAGCAGAAATCACGTTTTCTGCCTTAGATGGTTGCTGGCAGAAAAAATACACAAAATTTTTTACACCAAGACAGAAGGGTGCAGACTGATTTCTCTGGTTTTCATCTATAACAAAGGCTAAAATAATGGAATAAATGTGAATCAGTCATAGAATTATCATAGTGCTTGCAGACATCTGTACACATCTGTTCCACATAGTGGAATACGGATAATGAACAATAATGATAATATTTAGACGATATTCATTGCTAAATGTTTTAAATACAGTTTAAATACATTTAACAACTATCTGGAAAATAAAATTTTAAACTTTAAAATATCCCTTAAGAAGGTCAAATATCAAATCTAATAAATCTGAGTGGAAGAAAACTTAAAAAGACTTAAAAAAAAAAAGACTTAAAGTCTTTCTAATATACTCCTGGGCATACTGAATAAAATATTCCTTCTCAAGTGAACTGGTAAATGTTCAAGGCATGATATCATTGGCAATGCACCAAATGGAACTACTAGAGTAGTATCTGTGTTGATATCTCTTTAGATTTGTATATAAATGAACAAAATGTGTAAGCACAAATCCACAAGTCTTGCCCTCCTTTCCACCATGGATCTTTCAGTGTTTGTATCAGAAGTAAAGCAATATGTTTTGCCTCACATGCAAAGCACCAGGCAGCTTTATATTCAACTTAAAGCAAGTTGCTTTCAATTGAAAGCAGCAAGAAAGCTTTATATATGCAACTTTGCAAGGGGTTTAAGATTTTATTTTAGGTAACACGTTAAAGACATGTAGTCTAGAGTATCCGCAAAAGAGATGAAGTATGGCCATTTATTTAGCACATCTATTGCTCAGAAATAAAACTGTTAAGTGGAAATTGATATTTGAAAATGTTAATTAAATTAAATGTTATTCGGTCTTATTGAATTGATTGAAATAATCCATTTGATTAAAAATTTTAAGTATGGAATCTTTTATTTCTATAAGTGGAAAGGAAGGATAAATTTGAATCCTAGGAAATCTTAAAATGTGTCTGTAGATTCAGTTTTAGAGACAACAAAAGATGCTAAACAATTTCACAGCAATTCTGTCTAGTCAAATTGCACAATGAACAAGTGTTTCAGTGTTCTAATTTCCCCTCAGTCATATTTATTCAGTTGAAAATATTCACAGAATACCTGGACACTCTTTAGATTATTCATGAGAGAGTGTTTTGGTTAAAGTGTTGAATGATGAAAAGTAATTTCTGGGAAAAGTCTGTTCTTGATAGTACCTGTATTCATTTCAAACGTGTACTATTGCCTCTCTAGAAGGAAAAAAAAAAACAAGAAATCCAAGAGACTATTTAGATATATAATGGGTTTGTTCAAGTTTTGGTTTTATTGGACTTAATATGATTTTTTTTCTGTGTTTCTTTCTGAGACAGTGATTTGAAACTTATCTATTTCCGACACTGTAAGAATAAGTTGAGAGAAGCTAAAAGAATATTCACCTCAGAGATATTGCTACTTACTAAAACTCTAGCAGGTAATGAGAGGATTTTTCTTTTGCATCTTGTATTGAGGAAATCAACTGAAGAGCCAGGTGTGACAAAATACGTTTTCCCAAAATTTGAAAACCACCTGTCCATTGCCTACTGTATTCTAGAAAAGGACTGAATAATGCCTTTTTAAGAAAGATTTTCTCTATATGGTGGCTTTTGATGCTGCTTGCTGGCCTTTGAAGGAAACAACATCCCCAAACCTTTCTTCAGTTCCAAAAGGCTTGTTCAGAATACTATTCTACCTTTTTTTTTTTTTTTTTTTTTTTTTCCCTAAAGATTTGCTTTAAGATATTTTAAGAATACAGCACCAGTTTTCCAGAGGCTTTTCCTAGAGAGCTCAGACACAAGCACAGTCCGATATGGGCGCAGACGAATGAAGTTACGGGATCTCATGGAGGCAGCATATAGGTTCTTACAAAAGGAGCAGTCCATTTTCCGGGAATTATGGGACTGGAGTGTGTGTGTTCCACTCCTAAGGAGTCATGACACTTTAGTCCGTTGGTAAGTTAAAGACCTCAGATGACCTTCCAAAAAGAAGGACCTGTATCTTGAATTATTTTTTACGAAAATACATGCACAAGGATAAAATAAACTTCAAGGAGTACCAGAAAAATCTGTACCTGCAGTATCTGTATTTATGCTTACCTGATCTTTTGAAAGCTAAACTAACGTATCACAGAATGAAATCTAGGCACTCTCAGTAATGCTGCATACTGTGGGTTGGGTAACTAAGTTGTTTTCATGAGAGATGGTGAAATTTATGAAACATTATCGCTTCAGCTTTTCTGTACTTCTCTTGGTATGTCACAACTTTTTTCTTTTTTATTTTTCAAGATGATTGAAAACTGTTCTTGGCACATAAAAGCTGATTTGAAATAAATTAAATGTATTTATGGTTTGTATTGAATGTCCTTTGTTACAAGAAGCTCTATACAAAAATGACGTCAAGACTGGGAGTTTTTGGTTTCTCTTGTCTCAAATTCATTGTATTAGCATCAGTTTAGGAATAGCCTGAAATAGAAGACAAGTTTCAAAGAGAAATGGCAGGAGAAATGTAAAAAGACCCAGTAAAAACAACAAAAAATCCATTTTTTGTTGTAAATGAACATTTAAAGCCCATTTATTTAAGTGCTATCCTGATTGGCTACTTTATATTTAGCAATATGATATAGCGTTTTTTCGGTTACGTTTATGATACACCAGTTTTTCTCTAGAGCAATACCTCAGAAATGCTTAAAGAATGTTAAGGAGAGTACTAAAATAAGTTTACTGTGTAGTTTTCTAAACAGTGTCTTGATTTGTAACTGTCATTTCTCAAAATAAGTATCTTAAGATTACATATGGGTATTTTTTCCTTTAAATATCTATTTCTAGGTATACTTCAAACTGTCTGGCTCTGGTTACATGCATGAATGATGAGCATAAGTTATCCTTTCTCAAGAAGATCTTCAGTCCTGAAGAGTTGATACAGTTCAGAGTAAAGTAAGAACTTTTTAATTATCGACTTCTGATCACTTTTGTTGATGACTTTTGGTTGAGTTAATAAACATGGAAATGGATTTAACAGGCTGCTAGAAGAATCCCAGCTGCAGAATGTGGAACGAGCCCTTGTTTTGACCAACCCAGACTCCTCTTTTTGGCGAAAGGAGAAAGGGCTGCAATACACGCAAGGGGATGTTGTATCCGCTGACCTCTCTACGAATGTAGTGGCTGTGTGTGGCATTATGCTGCCCAGATTACAGCTTCTCTCTGAAGAGCAGGTATGTAACCCAAGATTAAGACTGTACCTTTTTTAAGATGCCCTAAATGCTGAGAACTGGCTTCTCTTGCTTTCCTGCTTAAGTGGTATTGAGATCTTGTGGGTAATGTGCATTTATCTTGCTTCCCTGATGTGTGCTGTAAGCTACTGATGCATTATATTGAGTCTGCAAAGGAGCTCTGTAGTGGAATGAAGCAGTGGATGTGGCATAATTATCTTATTTTTTACAAGCAACAGTTCTTACAACATGCTGTGAGAGACATTAAGCCTTGTATAGTACATCTCCACTTCAAATTAGGGAGATAGTGGCAGTTTTGACACAACTACTTTTACCTATATGAAATAGTTTTTTACGGTAAAGACACCTGAGCAACAGCCTTTCTCAAAAAATCTTCTTAGCTGCTATTTTAAAACAAATAACTTGCTTGTCTAGAAAGCAGAAAAAATGTGGAGTAAGTGGGCAAGATATTACTTTAAGTACTCTACAAATACTTTACCTTTTACATAGTCAATAGTAAATCATTTGTTGCACAAAACCTAATGCTTTTCTGTCAGAAGACATATTTGCAAACTACATATTCTCAGTTTAACTGCTGTTTGATTTCTCCTGCCATTAGGATCTGTTCTGATGACTTTAATTTATATATCAAACTTTATTTGATGGACATGAGTGTGACGATTGAATAATCACTATGCCTGTACTGACAAGGGAACAAATTGTCCATATACATCATTAAGGGTATTATCTATAATAGAATCTTTTTATGAAAAACTTATCTTAATGTCAGTTGTTTAAAACAATCTTTATAATCTGCAGCTTTAGAGCTTTAGAGCTCTTTGGTTGACAGATCTGCAGGTCAAAATTTTTAATCATCAGACTAACTCTTGTATGCGTTCTATGTTGCACAACATATATGTAACTAACAGTTTCAGTGTGGTAACTCGAATTTTATGTTTGAACAGGAAAATAACGCCAGCTGTTTTGTTTTGGTTGAATCTACCTGCACAAATCTCCAAAACCTTGCTATTGCCGTGGCGTTTCAGAGTCCTGTTTTACTAGAAGGACCCATAGGATGTGGCAAAACTTCTTTAATCGAGTACTTGGCAACTGTTACAGGAAGAACAAAGTCTCCTCATATTTTGAAAGTTCAACTTGGGGATCAAACTGACAGCAAGGTAACTGTGGAAATTAATTTATGGTAGTATAATTGGACTTCTAATACTGTGCTATAGCAAGTCCCATCTCACTATAGATGAGGGTAAGTAAATCTGAATAGGATTAAAGTCACTGAAAACAATAGAGCACAGCTACGGGGGAAAAAATAAAAAAACTCTGTTCTGTTTCAATTATGGATTTTATCAGTCTAATCCGATCCCAGTTATTTGTGATAAAAGTATGATGAAGTAAAACCCTGTGATGTGGAGAAGGACACATGCAGTTACATAATACTGATGTATATCTCTGTGTAGAGACGAAACCGAAATGAAAATAACATCTAATTTCTCTGGTTTTGCATGTGTATCTTTTGAGCATGAAATAACTGCAGTCTAATAACATAAATTATGTTTTACTTCCTGAGGAGTGTTTTACCATAAGTGCTGCCTTTAAAATTTTGAATTGGTGTTGGTAGCCACTGTCTTTATTTTCATGGAAGAACTGCCTGTTTCACCATCTCGCAACTCTTATTCACATATGTGAAAAGATACCAGTGTATTAAGGAAGAGTGATAAAGTTCAAGTAATAATTAATGTCTTGAAACCGTAAGCTTAATTATGGAAGAAATACTTAACTGTAAGAGCTTCAGCATTACAGAAGAGCAAAGCTCGAATGATTATTTTTGTATCTTAAGGTGTCTAACTTGCTGGTTGTTTCTGTCACAGACACTGCTTGGTATGTATCGCTGTACAGACATACCAGGAGAATTCGTGTGGCAACCGGGAACACTGACACAAGCTGTTACCAAAGGTCACTGGGTGCTCCTGGAGGATATTGATTATGCACCTCTGGATGTGGTATGTAGGCTCATCTTCAGAGGTACAGGTCTTAGAGTCTGGACTAGCAATTCTTGGAACTTAATTACCATGAATGGTGTAGCTACCAGGCTTAAAATAATGCCACTTTAAAAGGAGTCAGAAAGAATTAACCTGGTTGACTTGGTCCACAAATTTTCAAATTGGGTTTGTTTCTCTCAATATTTTAGAGCAGTGATTGCATGTCGCTGTTACCAGAGTTGGCACTGATGAAGATTTGAACAGGCACTAAAGATGAACTATATGTCTTTTAAAACATGTTTTAGTATTTGAAAAGAATGTGTCCCCCAAAACCACAAAAAATCATAAACCCTGTGTTAGTCTTATTGGTAATGAGACTTTCTGGCATTTTGCCAATTCTTTTTAGCACATTTTTCTTTATAAAATGTGTTATGATATCAAGTACTGTAGGTTTTGGTTGACTTATTGTGTTTAGCTGTAAAATCAGTACTTGTTAGATGGTGATTATTTTCCTTTGAAGTGGTGGCTGAACAAGAAATGTCTGCTGCAAGAACCATCCCATAAAGACGGTGTGTTGCTTGGACCTGTTGGGTATTTAGCAAATATTCTTTCTTGCAACTAGTTATTCCTTCATACTTCTTTTTTGGAAAGTATCCTGTGTGACTGATTAAACTGCCAGGTTCTTTGTTGGGTTATTACCTTTCAAAACATATGTATATATTTTTAATTATTATTATTATTATTATTATTATGCCACCACTGTTACTGTCTTTCTGCCTGGAGGGGTGGAGTCTTCACAGTCCTGGCATACC
>JAUBNY010000277.1:19101-32442 GCA_032275445.1 Crypturellus soui | reverse complement strand
ATTATTATTATTATTATGCCACCACTGTTACTGTCTTTCTGCCTGGAGGGGTGGAGTCTTCACAGTCCTGGCATACCTCTAAGGCAGGGTCTACGCTGAAAAATATTAGAGTTTGAGAGCAAAATGTTTGAGATGGAGATTAATTTTGTTCAGACAGATAAAGAAAATAAACCTTGTCATAAATCTTCTGATAAATCTTAGGATAGCATTTGAGGAGAAGTATAGATTCCATTTAATTATATTAACCATTGAGCCACAGACAACTGTTTTAGAAAACTGAACTTTTCTGGGAACTCAAATCCAATAGTTCTAGCTTGGGGTTGCAGTGTAAAGACTGTCACACTTTTTGTATCTGTGTATGTTATTAAATATGAATGCATTTGAAAGGAGATAGAGAAATGTTTGTATCTGTAACTTGCACTTAATTTCATGTAGTAGCGGGACTCCGTGATTCCTGTTAGTGTCACTTGGAAGTGCAATCTGTGGCAGTGTCACTTGCTGACAGTAGAACTCTAACATCTGCTATGTGAAATGAGTGTGGATGAGTGGGCTTGTTCTTCTTTTGTGAAATGTTGACTTTTTATAAAATTTCTTCCATTTTCCAGATTTCTGTGCTGATTCCTCTTTTGGAGAAAAGAGAATTACTAATTCCTGGTCGTGGTGACTGCATAAAAGTAGCTCCAGGATTTCAGTTTTTTGCAACCAGGAGGTAGGCATGTAAAACTTTATGAATTCAAAAACATTGAATATGCTATTTTCAAATTGAAAAGAAATAGTCTAGCAATTTCCAATTGGTAGTTGACGATCTAATTGAATGTATTTAGTTTTCTGGGTTTGTTTAATTATTGCACCTAGTCCTTGAGCAGCTATTTCCTTGTGTTCCCTAGAGATATTTATGAAGGTTTCATGAACAATTTTAATTCAGCCCTGCATTTGTAAAAATTCTTCTTTTGGGAATCATAGAAAAAAGGAATATAAGGAAAAAAAATTCTGAAGCAAATCTAATCGTGAAAGTCTTCTGCAAATAGAATTTTGTAGAATGCTTCTTTTTAATCCAGGAAAAGGTTTTAAAGGTTTTCTCCCTGACCAGCGACTTGCAGCAACTGTAGTAATGGCTCACATACAAGATGATGTTTTGACATGTGATATATCAATACATAGTATTTCAGCACGATTAAAGGTTATGATATCTAAAGTGGTACAGTCACACATTCTTCAAATGTTTTATTGACTTTCTTCAAAGTCTTTAACAGTTTTTTTCTGCTGTCTTTTTCCTCATTTTTTTCCCTGTAGATAAGTCAGATAACTTATCTTTTCTCTGACTTAGGTATTTTAATATTTAATCTTTCACTCCTCTGATTTGGTTGCCTCATCTCCTGAAATTGTTGCCTCTGTAGTATATTTAGTTAATGGTTCATATAACTGAATGGAATCTATACTTTCCTACTGTGCAAATCCTTGACAAATATACCACAGAGATGCTGCAGCAGATTTATTGAATCTCTGACCAGGGAGGTAGGATAAGGAAAATTCAAATGCAGAAGAAAAACATCAATATCTAGTGCTTTGCATACGCAAAGCAACTTCCCCAGTGTATTGAATATATGACTGCATAGCTATATGCACAGTAAAAAAACAATGTGGAACAAGGGCTGAAGAATGAGAACAAAATCAATGAAGACTGGGGTGCTTTTCCTGAACCTCTGTTCACAGTACAGCGTGGATCCCTTAGGATCTGTGGAATGATTATCCTTGTACCTCCTTTTAGGCTCTTTCCTTTACAGAGCATCCTCTATATTGTTTCTGATAGGTTAGGCTAATGGTCCAGCTTATTTCTGTTAGTACCTCTATGGAAATTTTGCATTAGAGAGGAAATGTCCTGTGATGAGAGAAAAAGGTGATTTAGAAAGGAGAGGGAAGCATGGTAAACTGCCTGCCATGGCAGTAAGTGATCTAGGCATGCACTTTTCTGCTCAGCAGCTACTTTTTGATAAATGGGAATGTATACAAATGTTGACTTCTCCAGCAAGACACTACATGCTATTGGCCTTGTGTGTTGTTTTAATTTAGGATCTTCAGTTGTGGAGGTGGTTGGTACAGACAGCAAAACAGCCATGCTGCTCTTTTGGACAAGTATTGGACCAAAATTCATCTGGATAATATGAGCAAAGCAGAACTGACAGAGGTATGGTATATGTTGCTGTATTGTGGCATGTGAAAAGTTGCTTCAATTAAGGGTAAAGGATGCTTTTTGGTAATAAATGTAATTCTTATTTCCCTTGCAAGTTCTATAATTTACTCTAATTGCTTCAGATCTAACCAGCTAATGCTGAAGTAAATGGGCAGTATACCAAGAAAATTTGAGGTGAATTGCACAAATTTCTGAGTTTTGTCACTGCAAACACAATTTGGCTTTGAATAGGTCTAAGTCAAACTCTTTGCTATTTTGTAGCATGCAGAGGTGTGTTTTGTTGTTTTTTTTTTTTAAGCTGTGTTGGGAGAAGAGCAGGTTAAAAAAAGAAGAAAGGAAAATCAGCCTTACTTTACTCCTGAGTTCTCTAAACCAAATGCTTTCTATTTCAAGGTTATCAATTTTGTTACTATTTCTGTAGACATTTTTTGTAGAGAATGTTTGATTTTTGTTTAGTCCGTCAGGAAAATTAGGTACTGAAAAAATAATTCTCTAGAGATTCTCCTTGTGGTATAGGATTCAAAATACAATTTTAGTGTAAAAACAAAGCAAAGCAAAAAGAAAAAAGAAGCTTTGTTCAAGGAAAGAGGAATTATCTCCAGCAGTAGATTTGAGAGAAACATCTCTTCTGAAATTTCTGGAATGGAAAAAAATGGGTTTCCAGTAGGAAATGACTATTCCCTTGGTCTTTCTTAGCAGCCTGTTCAGTTACAAATGACCTTAAATATATGGAAATTAGCCTTTTAGTGCATAATTTAATTAATTTTACATAATTTAATATTTTAATAATTAATGTTTTTGTAATAATTATAACTCTACAACGTCTATATCTTTACCAAAACTCATCAAATCTCATCAGCAGGATTTTAAAGAGAGTAGTTTTGTGTGAGTTGGCAGCTTAAGGAGGGACTATTGAAGTGTATCCTATTTAAAATTCTGGTGATTAGTGTTTGACTTCCAATGCTAAAGACTTTTTTTGGGGGGGGTTGCTATGTTTCAGGTTCTTCAGAGCAGATACCCCAACCTTGCTCCTGTAACTGATCATTTGCTAGACATTTATATTCACCTTACGGGAGACAAGTATGAGGCATCAGAAAACGGTGCTTCTGGCAATGGAGAAATAGCAGAGAATGCATCAGAATCGAGATCAGAAAATAAGAAACCAAATCTGGAAGGACGAGAACTGTCTCTAAGGTTCCTTTTTTTTTTCTTTTTTTTTTTTTTTTTCTCTTATATTTAGGAGGAAACTTAACCAAGCAACTACAGATACCAATATCTTATTTTTTTTACCTTTCTTTTTAACTTTTTATAACTTGTGATAAAAGTTAGAATAATTAAATCTGAATTAATAAACGTTCTTTCAAAATACCGTTCTTTAATTTTTAGGTCGGGTTTAATGTATTTTTTTTCTTAAAATAAATCTCAGTACAAATTATATAGGACTTTGCATTTCCTATTCGTTTTCTTAAAGTAGACGTTTCCTCATGGCATAGTGTTGAGAAATAGATTAGCATCAAGCCATGTAGGTTATTTTTTCAGAGCATCAATCCTACTCGCTAACTTTTAAAATGTGCTGTGTTTTAACAGTAATTAGGAGATAAATTTTCCAGCACTTAAATGAATTCCAGACTTGTTTATCTAGTTAATTTAGTCTTAGACACTCAGAGCTTTATAATCAACAGTTCACTCAAAATAAGCAGACCTGCAGTATACTGTTAGCTTCTGCCATTACCTTTTTTTTTTTTTGTAATGAAAAGTGGCTTAGGTGTCTAGGTGTTTCTACCCAATATTAAGTCCAACAAATTGGAATTTCTATAACCAGCAGTGTTTCGTGAATTATTTAGCAGATAAAAGAAATGGACAGTCTATATTTTTGTGAAGCATAGGAATACTGCTTATTTAAAAGCAGCATCTGTTTTCCTAGAATGAGATAGATTTTTTTTTTCTTCCTTTTTTTCTTTTTTTGATTCATTTCCAAAAGATTGTGATGTTGGTGAGGAATTTGTGTCTTAAAAATGGTTATTTATACTTTTCTGGATAAAAAGCATGCTGCTTTTCATTTTTTCCAATTTCACAATTGCCTTTGGTAATGGGTAATGTGGTACATACTGTATAGACAATGTATCTGAAAGTGATACTGTTGTGCTCATTTACTCTTAAGAATTAGCATCCAATTGATAAGTAGTTTCCCATATAGAAGTTAAGACGGCTAAATAAATGCGTCATTGCTAAAAAGATGATGAATAAATGAGATAACCTAAGCAAGAGAGGAAGTACTGTGCGTTCTGGCTTGATTGCACCAAATTGTTTTCCTTCATTTTTCTTTCCAGGGACTTACTGAATTGGTGCAGCAGGATTGCATACAACTTTGACAGTACTTCTCCAACCACAGCCGTGAATATTTTTCAGGAGGTGCGGTAAGACTTGATCTGTCAGGAAAATGTTAGCTCAAATTTTCACATTATGTCACTTATCATCTCTATTTGAGAGAACATAAAAGAAGTTACATTCACAATTAGACTGTATTTGAAATGCTTGATGTGATTAACATATTAGGGGCTTTTCTTACAACTAGGTGGATTGTTCACAATGATGTGCTGAAAGCTAGTCCAAACTTCCTCCTTCTCTACAGACATGCTGTGTGCTGAAACATAAAAAAAAAAATTAACTCGTGTGAGCTGGGGCAGCATGTGACCAAGGAAGAATAAAAGTTTATGTAATGTGGATACATTAACAAGTCTACTTGCCATTTAAGTGTTTGATTCCTTCTACTGCACGGGATATTGTAAATACAACAAGAAAAATGTTCTAGGATTGGTTCAGTGAGCCTTTAAAATACTGGAAGTTCTCAGTGATTGGTGCTCATGACTAAAGTGCTGCAGTTACTCACAACTCTTATTGTGGATGTCTCGAGGAGAGAGGAAAACGAAGAAACAAATGCGTGTAAAATGCTTTTAAAGGTAGAATTAAAATAGAGGTGAATTGAAGATATATTTGTCAGGAGTAGTATCTTCTGTTTTCCTTAAAAACAGCGCTCTGCTTGTCGCAGTTTTCACATCTTTCCAGTGATGTGAATTTATGCTTAGAAACAGTGCACAGGAAATCATGATCCAGTCCTTAGTATTTAAGCTAGGGTACATTCTCTGTACTGGGAAATAGTGTGAGATACATTTTATAGCTTGTTATTAAAGTGACTCCTCTTTTTAAGTGTCTTTAGGCTTTTGCTGTGCTTTTGAGATGGTTTTATGGCTGTTTTGGCAATTCCAAGCCTTTTGTTTTCAGTTCTCCACTGTCCCTAGTGGAACAGCAGGCCGTTTCTGATGATGAACACCTCTTGGGTAGTGTGAGTGTTGAGGAGGCTATCACTAACCCAGACACACAGAGTTAATGTCTAGACTGGTTCCCCGGAGCATTAGAGATCTCTTTATGTGTTAACACAGCTGATGCAGAATCTGCAGTGTGCACTTGCTTGGTAATATGTGTGACCACACAGTGTGTGGTAGTTGCACAGTGTTAGAAGTTTTGCAGGGTTAGATTTATTGAGTACTAAGAGGGTTTAATCCCCTTCCTTTCCTCCCTTCCCAATAGTTTGACGGATGCGTCATGCGTTCTTAGAGTAGTCCAGCTCAGTGACAGCTTCTTAGCCCTTGTTTATTAAATTGAAGCTATGTTTGCCTCCTGGTGAAAACCCTCAGCTCTCTTGTTTTCATTAATCTGGTGTCCTTTGTGAGACTTAGTGTTTGAATCTCGCAGCAAAATTCAAGATACTTGATTTGCAGGATGGTTTTGAAATCTTTTCTTTTTCTTCCAATATGGAGCTACTTAGTGTTAGTTATTCCAGGTCTGGAGTTTGGAGGTGTCTGTCAGAGGCAGTTTTAAGATGTGGGCTCTTACAACAGTACTGCCTTCATTTTGGTCTTGTCATCTGGAAAAAACTGCTGAGAATGGTGTCCTTGAGTATTGAAAAGTTTTACAGGGATCAGAAACTTAGTAAACTATAAAATTTGGAAAAGTTTAAATATATCATGCTGATTTTATTTCTCGACTAGATCTGAAGGCACCGAAATAATTTTGTTTAGCTCTTCTGCATATGATTGAGACTGATGTTAATTAAGATGATGGTGCTTGTCAGATCATACCATGTAAGACTTGTATTGAAGAAATGGTTTGTTTCTTTTTTTTGCCATCTCTAACAGGCCCTTGACTGTTTCACAGCTATGCTGTCCAAGCCAGGAAGCAGGCAGAAAATGGCAAAAATTATTGGAAGTAAACTAAACATTTCCAAGGAAAAGGTATATTGGGTTTTAATGAAGGTGATATTTACTGGTAATATTTTACAACTTTTATTTTGCCCCAGCAACTAACTTAAGTGTACTGTGCTCTAATAATTATTTTCTTAGTATTACGCCCATCTGTCTTCTCCACATTCTTTGTTCCTGCTTTTTCTTCTAGATTTGTGGGGTCAACTCACTCTCCTCATTTTCCTGTTTTATTTTCAGCTATGCTTTCTGTCTGAAAATGCCTGTGAACCTGTTTCAGATCAGATTGCAAATGTCCTTATCATGCAAAAGAAGGATGACACTTGCTGGAACAATGCAATTAGTTAGGCAAATGATATTACTAGGTGCACAGAGTAATACAAAGTTTGGGGGTAAGGGTTTGTGGGGTTTTTATTTTGTTCCTGGTGGCAAATGGCCAGTGATTAACACAGAGTTCAGGTGAAAACATGACCTTACTGCTTATTCCCTAATCACTGATTAGGGAACTAGTAGTACCCCTTTGTATACCAATAGCGTATGATATGCAGGGGAGTCGGACTGTTTTTTTTTTTTTTTCCCTCCTTTGGTATTTTAAGAAGAAAAGACTTGAAATAAGCATAATGGCTAGGGAGGCAGCAAGATCCCCTGAAACTTTTCTGTGTTTTAATCTGTTCTGCTTCCTTTCTATTATTTCAAAATAGAAACTTCTGCCAAGGGCAAAGTATCCATGGTTATGTGGAGATATTCAAATGTTCACGTATGTTTTTTAAGAGCATGGTGAAGCAGCTTTGTTCTCAGATTGAAGTTTGTATAACTTTATCGTGTAACTTTATCAATTACCTATTATCAGTTCCATTGATAAATGGAAAGCAATTGTTTAGAAAGAAGATAAATACTGAAGGCTTTCAGCAGTGTTTAGATGGTAAATATATCTTAAAAACAAAAAGCATCTGATCATAAGCACATTAACCTGCTGCACAGTGATACTGCAGCACAGTGAATGTGTGCTTTGTTGTGATGATGTAGACAATGCTCATATTGGAAATGCTGATGCTTTCTTCACAGGTAGAATTCTTCTGTGAACTCTATAAACCAGAAATTTTGGTAAGAGAAGAAGAAGTTTCTGTGGGAAGAGTGTGCCTTAAGAGGAAGCAAACACAGGCTCTTACTGTGCAGAGGTAGTGTATTGGTCTTATAGCTTTCTGGTGAATCTAAACATCTGGTGTTGGAACAGAATAAAATGGGGATTACAGGTTTAAGAAAATCACTGCAAGTCAATCTCACTTTGGTCAAAAGAATGTGATGAGTTCTCTGTCTAGTGATCTGTGTTTTGACTTACGTGGCTTTGAGACAGCATCATTCTTCTTTTGGGAAAATGTGCAAATGATTGGCTTTTTTGAGCTAATATTTCTTCAAAATGTTTTGTATCTACAGCTGTTGTAATTTGATATTGATTTTCTTGATGAAGGGAGATTTTTGTAGGATGTTCTGTTTTCTCCACAAAGCTGGAGTAGGAACTGGAGCTTTGTACAAGATGAATTTCTAGGTTGTACCTTGAGGAAAAAATGTTTTGTGTGATGCTTTTAAATTGCATCTTGGAACTTTTTTTCCAAACTTTTTTTTTTTTGTTAAAAAATAGTAAGTACCTCTCTAAAAATTTATAAAGCTGAAATTGAAATGAGCTTCTTGATGTGTGTCCGTCACTGAATTTTTTCATCTGTTTTGTCAGAGCAAAGCAAACGTTTGCTGCCACACGACCATCTGCAGTATTGATTGAGCAGCTTGCAGCGTGTGTTGTCAAAGGAGAGCCTGTACTCTTGGTTGGTGAAACAGGAACTGGCAAAACCTCAGCTGTTCAGTACCTTGCTCATATTACAGGTAAATGCAGCGTGGAAACTGGAGCTTGTACGAAGATAATAAAAAATATACAAGTTGATGCTTTTAATTTCTATTTCAAGGACACACACTGAGGGTTATCAACATGAACCAGCAAAGTGACACTGCAGATCTCTTAGGAGGGTGAGTAACTGACTGTTCCCCAGCCTGTTTTGCATGAACCTGTTAGCATAGCAGTATGAGCCTCTGATGCACGTGTAGTTATATTGCCATAGAGTTGTTCTTAGATGCATATTTGCTTTCTAGCAGTATGAATCTCAAATGTATTTGTGTGCAGAAATCTTTCCATCCTTTACTTAAACAGTTTCACTGAAATGTGTATATTGGAACGTGATGAAGTTATTTAAAAACTCAACCCAGTGTTACTCTAAAAATACCTACGTTTTCACTAAGTATTCACTAAACCTATTGGTGTGTAATAGTAAACATTTTTTTTCTACCAGAGTGATCCTGTCTCTGTGAAATAGCTTTATAAGGTGCATTTAAATAAGTGCTGTTTTGCTTCTATTGTTAGTTGAATAAAAATCAACTTTGGAATCTTTGGATAGTTCCCTCATGCTGTTTTGCTGTTTCAGTGACTACTTTTTGTTAGTTTGTAGATGTTAGTTGTGGTTTCTGTGTGACAAATTAATTTTTGCTTCTCTTCAGCTATAAACCTGTGGATAACAAACTGATCTGGCTGCCTCTGCGAGAGTCTTTCGAAGAACTCTTTTCTCAGACATTCTCTAGAAAGAAGAATCAGAGATTCTTGGGGCACCTTCAGACCTGCTACAGACAGAAACGTTGGCACGATTTGCTCAAACTAATGCAGCATATTCATAAATCTGCTATTAATAAGGAAGCAGAAGAAAATGCATCTGGTAAGAATTCGGAGTGGTCAAGCACAGATCATTAACTGTGAACCATTTCAAGAGTAAAAAGGGATGAAAGTGTAACTTCTTTCCTTCTGCCTTTATTACATCATCTCTTGCCGTTTTGAAAAATGCAATCTCTGTCTACTACAAGGCATTTGAAATGCTGTTGTAGTGTTTTTTTTTTTTTTTTTTTAAGTCCATCACTACTGCTTTCTATATCTGATAAACAGTGATTTGTCTGTTCATACAAAGCTCTTGGCAGCAGATGTCCTCTCATCTGGTTACCTGTTCCCTGAACATTGTAGTTGTTTCTCTGTTAGCCTTGGTATTACAGTCAGTGATGCTGACTTTGATTCATTGTGATTTGGGCTCTGAATATTGGTTTCTCTCTCCATTTCTCCCTTTTAACTTCTTAGGGCAGAGGCAATATTGATACTTTGCCTTGTAACAGTGTGTGCTCTGCTCCTAGATATTCTGACCAAATAAGTCACTGCTTTCATTCTGTGTGGGCTGAAGGAACTCATTCTCCTGGATATGCAGATACTAAAATAAAAAAATACCTTCAAAAGTCAAAGAAGATGAAACTTTAAAGTCATTGCAAGTATTGGGAATCCTAAAATAAGTAAAAGCTGAAATCTGTTGTGCCTAAAAAAATACATGAGGATAAATTTGTAAAGCTGTTAAGTTATGCATAAAGCTCTGGCTGTAACTTTAAGCCAATAACTAAAATAACTGCAGTACTACATCTCTTTGTAACTGATAAGCAAGTGTTCTTACTCTTAATGGTAAGCAGCAATGAAAACAAATATTTGTTCCATATTGCTCCATAATTAGGTTTATAAACTTGCTTTTGTCTTTTGGCATACCTCTTTCTGTCTGTATTGGTTGGAGGATGGTATCTATTACACTATGAAAAAATGAATTGCCAGCATAAATATTTGGGACATTTTAAAGAAATAGCAATTTTTCTGTGCATATACAAAAAAAAGGCCTTCTAAATTTTAAAATATTTTCAGTGTAATATAGTTTTGTCTTTTTTGATTCCTGAGATGTTATGTAGAGCTTGAATGTTTTCTCTGCTAAGCCAAGTGTCATCTTATTGTATCTGACTGCACACCTGAAATGCCTTAACAATATTTTTTAAAGTGTTTTATTAATGCTCTTGTTCTGATTTAATTTCTGAATTAAATTTCTTTTGCTTGCAGGATCACCACTGAAGGAAAAGTGGGAGGCATTTGGTCTTAAACTGAATCATGCTCATCAACAAATGAAAATGACAGAAAATGCTCTGCTCTTTGCATTTGTAGAGGTATTTAGAGATTTCCATTTTGATGCTGGGAACAATGAGAAACTTTTATAAGATGTTATAATCAATAAAGTAGATTCTTGTGATGAGTCTTCCTGTGAAGTAAAACTTGTTCCACAACATTTCTTTAGTATAGAATGTGCTACTTCTGCAAGGAAGTAGGGAGAAAACAGTTTGGTTTTGATAACCCAGTAACTTACAGCTGAATTATAAGAATTATGGCGGGTGTGATTTAAAAAAAAAAAAAATCATCCACTGTATGGCATGTCATCTTTTCAAATATGAGATAAAAAATCCACTTTGAGCAATCTCCAGTAGAATATGTACTTGGCTAGGGAGTTGTGTGAAGTATTTAATACTAATAATTTGCACTAAGTATCTCCAAGTGACAGTGAGTGACTCTTTGGCAGTGCTATGGCAGAAGTTTGTGATAAGATATAATAGGCAGTGATAGGATATAATAGGCAAGCAGTATGTTGCACAAATAAGGGAAATTTTCCTTATAATTCTGTTGTGAGAACAAAGTAGATAACTCTTACAAATCTTGCGAAATCTTGCAAACTTGAATGTTTTGTGATAATGGTGATTTAAAAATTTTTGATATTCATACTTGCAGTCACTGAAGGAGTAAATTGCAACTGATATTGGAGGATAAGATCTGGAATTGCCATTTATCTAATAATACACAGGCTAAAACATATATTTCAAATATATAGCTACTTTAGATTATATATCACTGCTTATGGCATAACTTACAAATTGATCTTGTTTTTTAGGGTACTCTAGCACAAGCTGTTAAAAAAGGAGAGTGGATTTTATTGGATGAGATTAACTTGGCTGCAGCAGAGACTCTAGAGTGCTTAAGTGGTTTATTGGAAGGATCTTCTGGGTCCTTGGTATTACTAGATAGAGGAGACACAGGTACTATTTCTCTGCTTGTATATACTGTATTTTGCCATCCGATTTGTTGAATTTCCTATCCCATTTATCTCAAAAGCCATCAAGAGACACATTTCTTTGAGAGAAATGTGTGTAGAGATGAGAGAATAACATGTCCTTTTTACACTTAATACTTTCCATTCACCATAGCTCAAAGATTCATTTGCTATGGTTATCATAAAGGTGTAGGGTTACTTCTAAATCATATGGAGTAATTCTCTGGAAATTTATAACACTGATGTTTAAAAAAATTGTAGCGGAGCATTACAAAATTGGCTTAGCAGAAGAATCTGAAATGTGTCTCACTTGCAATAATACATGTCCTCAGTTTAGTTTTAATCTCGTTTCATGTTTTTCTTTTCCTTTAGAGCCCCTTGTACGTCATCCTGATTTTCGCTTGTTTGCATGTATGAATCCAGCTACGGACGTTGGGAAGAGAAATCTTCCTCCAGGAATAAGAAACAGGTTAAAAAAAAAAAAGAGACTCTAACAAAATACTAAAAGTCAGTTTTCTTTTTTGAAGTTTTACTAGCTTTGTGAATTGATCTGGAGAAAAGGATAACTCGAAGTCTGAAGTTATGTTTAAACTTGAATTGACTTCCTCAAGTGGTGCTTTCTACGTGATGGTGAAGGGTTTTTTCATAAAACAGCAACAGGAAAATACTTCTGTGAAGTTGCTGAGCATAAAGAAATGGTCTAGCACAGTGTGTTACCAGTGGGGAGAGGAGAGACTGATCATTGTTTACAGTTAAACTGTCATTGTATGGGAAGGCCACTGCAGCAGTTTTTTGTTCCTGGTGGGGATGACAGAGGCAAGTCTCTCTAAGGGCCTCTTCCTTGGTAACTTGGCAGTGCTGATGATGCTTGCAGAGCTGTCTGTCCGCTGTTGTTCACTTGCAAAGTGATCTGCAGGCTGGAGCATGCTCAGCGTGCTGCTCCCAAAATATTTGAGTATCAAATTATGTGATACTCAAAATATTGGGGTTCATGCTACAACCAGAAAGCTGTGACTATGCTACCCATTCGTGGATGCAAAGGCCTTCTGTTGTCTTTAGTGTGGTTTTTCTCATGAATGCCCCAAAACTGAATGTGTAGTCCTTGATTCTTAAACACTGCACAAACCTGCAGCGATACATTCACTGTATGCAGCTAGTCATTTGCAGTTGTCATTCTTGACTCTTTTTCACTTGTTTTGAAGTATTTTTTTTTATTGCTGTTGGCTCTACTGGATTAATAGAGAAAGCAAGAAAGTGAGTGTAATGCAGAAGAGATGACTTGACTCCAGAGATCCTAGTTCTGATAGGTTTTATCTGTCAAAAGTAGCTACATCTCTGAAGTCTGCAGACTGACACAGAGCACCTGGATATTTGAACATATTTGGAGATGCAATTCAACACAAGATTAGAAGGAATTATGTTTCGTAGGTGCTGACCTTTTATATATAGTTTATTATCAAGAGTCCACTTTGAAAAGAGTCCTTGCTGTGTTAGTGCTCCAGCTTTGCTCCATATTATTGGCTATATGTATTACAAACTCTTTAAGTTTTCGTTTAAAAAAAAAATGATCCCAGACAGTTTACTTAAGATACTACTAACACTTTGTTTTTAACTACTCTGTTCTTTTGAGCCTATATATAGGCAGTTCTACAGGTCAGCAGTCTTACATGTATGCTTAATGTATATGAATAGTTTTAAATATTTTTTTTCTGATGTTATATTTAAGTGTTATGGATTGATTTACTTCCTATAGGTTTACTGAGCTCTATATAGAAGAGCTGAGGAGTGAACAAGACTTGCAGATTCTTATCATGGATTATCTGAGAGGCCTGAATGTGAACAGAAATACAGTGCAAGGAATTGTGAAGTAAGTTGGTTAGAGTCTTTCTATACCTTAGAT
>JAUBNY010000277.1:7318-19001 GCA_032275445.1 Crypturellus soui | reverse complement strand
TATTAAACTTTTTTTTTTTTTTTTTTTTTTTTTCCAGAAACACTCTGCTTCTGCTTGGGAGCATGAGATGCTATTTAGCAATGGAAGCACTTACAAAGGAGTGATTTAAGTAAAGATTCACGTTTTACTATAGTAAATGCAAAGACTGGCTTCTTGGTTACCAATCACAAGAGAAGAACATAATAGTCATAATGAATATAAGCTCAGAACCATATCTCTAAACCATCTTTTCTCACCGTTTTGATGATGAAGGCCACTCTTTTGCCTATTGGTAATGCTATCCAGTTATTCTTTGGATTAGGCTTGCACAGAGCAAATGTACCAACTTGAATTCTTTCTTGATAGTGCTTTCAAGATCTCCTACCTAGCCACAAAATTTCCAGGACTCAAAAAAACACCTTATATAGGTGTTTCATAGAAAATAGGTCATAAAAAAAAGCCTCATCAAACCCACTTACTAAACTTGTAATTTCTCCTTTGCCATTACATTGTTATAGATATTATATATGATATTACACACTTCATATTTACTCCATTATACCCTACATTTTATCGGTTATGTTCTTCTGTTATTGCCTCAAGAACCAGATTTGCGAGGGTATTCAAAGGGTTAAATATATAGCTGGAAACACGTGAAATTTTAAGAAGTGACTTTATTTCAAATTCCTTCAAAGTTACGTATTGTATATTATGCTTTACAAAAGAATGATGTGACATGCTAAAAGTTCCAAACCCCTCTCTGTTAAAACACTGTGTGGCTTTGCTCTATTTTGCTTTCACAGTCTGCTCTTTCAAGACTGTTCTATATTCTTCTTTTGACATTTTGCTCTCTCTCAGCTCTCTCATACATTATAAGTGCAACAAGGATCTATGATTAACTCCTTCCACTTAAATCACTCTTTGAAGTCTTCCTTTTCCTGATAGTCCAACAGTAGCTGTGCCTGTAAAGCGTTTTTTTCATCTTAGATGTGAAGGATACTATATACGAACTGCCTTCTGTCTAAAATTGTATTTATTATTTGAGTTTGCTTCACAGTTGAGCTGTAGTTCAACTCAGTTGAACTGTACTGAGTTTTAGAGGTAGGTCTAGTACATTAGGCAGATTAACACCAAGGTTTCAGGCATCTTGTAAATTTGAAATTTGATAATACTAACAGTAGAATCCTAATTGAGTGCACATTTGGAAGACTCAGCTCTGCAGTTGAGACAGCAAAATACATTAAAAGTTGACATGTCCTTTTTTTTCTTTTTTTTTCCTCTATGCTTTGTGAGCCCTTTGTCCTTTGGATTTCTTTCACTGGATTTAACAAGGACTAGCTTTTTTACACTCAATCACTTTAGTACAATTTGTCATGTTCTGTCATATAAGTATATAAGAAAAACTAAGCTGACTACTTTGATATTTTTGAAATTGAATAGTATTTCCCCATTTAATGCCAAGCAATCAGTTATTACCGTAGCTGTATTTCAAAAGTTCCAAATGGGAGCTTGGAAGAAATGAGAAGAAAATGTGCCTTTTTTTTTTCATCGTTATATAATTTTTGTAGATTATATAGGACTCAGAGAAGCAGTTTTCTGAGTACAAGGTGCACTCATTTTTCTCAGTACTTTGTTTAAAATGTTGAAACAACAAGGCAAATGAAATGTCATTATCATGTTCATTAACGGTAGTACCCTTGGGTGGTTGGAGACTGTTTGGACTAGGTGTGTTGTAAAAATGAACATCAGACAATGAATGCTTCACATTATTCAATATAAAGAAGCAAAATAAGGAAACAGGTGTGCCATTGGAGCAGGAGTAAAACATAGAATGCAAAAGTCATAGTGGGTGTAAGGGCTAGGCTTTTTTATGTAAGTAAAGTTCTGCTAATGTAGGGTTAAGACTGGAGAGTTTGAGATGACTAGCTGAGTAAGCTACTGAAGAGGGTGTGATGCCAGCACCCTAAGGAATAATCACGGAGAAGCTGGAAGAAAACATCCCAATATTTGAAATGCCTCTTTTCTCTATTTACTGAAGTAGCTCTGGCCTCTGTCTGATTTCATTCTGCCTTCTCTTTCTTCAATATGGGAGGTGTTCATGGGAGGTAGATCTTAATGGATTCCTTTTTTTTCCCCAGAGAAAATGATTTTTGCATAGTTTTGAATGAAAGAAAAATGCTTGAGATGGGGTGACATTGCCCAAATCTCATTTAATCTCTGTCTTTCCTCCCCTATGTGTCATCATGCTTTCTTGGTTGCTGTCTTTCATGACTCCAGCCATGAAAGACTCGTCTTCTAGGCATAGATTTCTCACAATTAAAATCGTTAAAAATGAAAAATATATCTCCTTTCTTCTCTTTTAGACAAAGAACTAAGAAAGAATCTCAAAGTTAATTCTAAACCAACCAAAGGGTGGAACTGAACTTCTTTGCTGTGTGTATTTATTGTGGTGAGGAACACAGAGTAAGCATGATAGAAATCTTTCCCAATTGAGCTTTGGACTAGGTCCCAAAGAGTTTGTACTGTCAGTGGGAGATTAGGATGTGTCAGGGGGGCTGTGTCTCAGAACAGAGAGATCCCCAAACAGCATCTCTCTGCTTAGAAAGAACTATATACAGAAGCATATGGTAGACTAATTAAAAATGGTGTTTTCCAAAGCTTAGAAAATGAAGTTTTAGTGCCAAAGTAGGAAGAGCTTTTCTAAAATCATAGAATTTTGCAGGTCCTGTAAATCCTATAAAGGAGTAATTATTTAGTTAATCATATCTTTGTAAAGACATATGTTGTAATTTTTCCAGGTTCTCTTGAAATGGCATAGTTTCTAAAAGAGCTTTCTACATATGCTAAAAAGGCCAGAAGGGAATTTTTTATTTATGGAGAAAAAAAGGAAGCTCTTTTATCAAAACGGAAATTATCTATGCTAAAGTGCAAACCCTAAAATTATAAAAAAAACCCTCACACATTATATTCTTTAAAATGTAAAAGAACATTTCCTTGTGTTTTTTTTTTCAGACATAAAATAATTTTTACTTACTTTACAGTGCCAAAGTAGCTAAGTGCAATGAACAGATAAGTCCCAGATCTGATGGATAGAAAATTTTCTAAAATTTTGTACTCTTTCAGATATTCAGTGCACAGCTTTGTAACAAAAGCTTATGACAAGGCTTGGGAACCAGACAAAGTGAATTACATTTCTTGCTATACCAAACTGTCATTATAAAAACAAAACTTGTACTTAGTCTCTCAACACTGACTGTGTCCCTCCCAGGTGGTATTGTTTCCAGGGAATTATGCTCACCTACAGCACCTGCTGTCTGTAGCTGTTCAAAGTAAATTGACAGATATCTGCAATGGGCTTCTCAACTACCAGCTGCAATCCAGCTCAGGGGTCTTTGGCAGCTCTGAGTATCCAATTCTTCTTTAATGTATATTGTTTGTCCCATAATCATTTCCAATGAGAATAAAGTTTAAACAGTGCAGGTTTATCAGAGGCGGGATCTGGTAAGGTCAATATTATTTAGATTTTTCCTTAACCCTCTTTCTCTCTGGCATCGCTGGTCTTCTAATACTGGCATGTTACCTTGTGATGAGGCACATTGCCATGCTAACAGATGGGCATGAATGTAGGTGGCTAGGAGGACATGTTTGCTCATCAAATGTGTCTGTTCAAAGCAGTATTGCCAGCCAGATATATTGGATTAGCTGCTTGTCTTCTCCTTTTTTAATCTTTGTTCAAAACTGTTACTCCGATTGAAAAATTAATTAAATCATAAAATAACTAAATATTTATAGCCTTTCAAAATGTGGCTTTCTTAGCTTGGGAGAGTCAGAATTTTTGTTTCTTAGATATTATGTATATTAGGACAGAGGCACTATAAAAAATCTTTAGTTACTCAGTTTAAAAGAATTCTCTAAAATCAGAGTGAACTGTATCCGTCAGGGACTAGATAGTACTATACATCTAGGTGGTATTAGAGAAAGCTTACTCTATTGTAGCATTTCAGCTGAGTAGAAACCATTAGTGATACAGAGCACATCATTAAATTCTATTAATTTTTCACTGTTGTACCTTAGAATCAATTACTTAGTACTATTAATAGAGTCATTTGTGGAACTATATTTAATGAAAGCTGGACTCTGGTTAATTAGGAAGGTATCACAAGACATTCATTATTCAGTATTTTTTAACTGCTTTTTCCTCTCTTGGTTCTAGTAGAGAAATAGACACAGAAATAAAAGTGCTGTTTGCATGTTTTAGGCTGCATGTGCTTAATAACTAGTAATGTTAAAGTTTTTCCATGTGAAATACTTGATCTGAATTTTTAGTGCTCTGTGTTGCACTAGGAGATATTAAATAGGGCAGTTTGCTATGTGAATTAAATTTGAGGTTAAAAAGTGGATTGCGATGTGGTTCCTGTATGAGCTGCTTTTTTTTTTCCTAGTGCTCCAAGGTGGATCAGAGGCCTCAGAGAGCTAAGACCTATTAGAAGGCTTTAGTTAAAATGTGTGTTAACAGCGTTCATGAATGTCATGTAGTAGCTGGCTTTCTCACTTCAGCTTGCATCATTTTTTCCTACTGGCCTTTCAAGGCAGAGCTGAAATGTGGTAAATATGCGTAAGAGAGGGGATGACAGATTGCTGTCCTGAGCTGAATTTTTTTTAAAGATTTAGATGCTACAATCAGGCTGGCAGCAGAATGCAGCAGTTCTTACAGCTTTCTATATTACTTACGATGTTCGGTGTAACAATAGTCAAAATGTGGCTCCCTGACACCTGCTATATATCCATGTGACAAATAATATATCATGACAGAGACTGCAACAAGGAACTCTTAACCTGAGGGACTTCATTATGGAAAAATACTTCACCCATTGCTGACAATACGATCTAATCAGCTTTGAACTGAGACCCTGAAAATGTTTTTGTTCCTCTCAACTGACTACAAAGGTAATCTGGAAGATAAACTGAGATCTGGACAACATGATAAACCGTGACATGTGGTCTGATGAATCCATTCCTGAGAATCAAATCAGGCCCATGTTCAAACAGAGAGTTTAAACCCATGTCTTCAGAAATGTTCCGCCTCTTGCTTTTCACTGATTGATATTTCCATGTTTCCAGTTCAGAGGATACTTATTCTTTTGTCTGTTTATTCCTGTATGTGGCTAGACATATGTTGAAATGAGTCTGATGATGTATTACGAGTTTTTTTATTTGCGTCAACTACTTGAAGTATAAAACTCTGTAAAAATATGAGAAAACTAAGTACCTCTTATAGCTCAGGCATATAAAAATTACCTTGCTCAGTACTTTAGAAGCAATAGGAACCCAATGAACCCTTTTCCTGAAAGTGAATTAGTGGACATAAATGATTTTTTTTTAAGTGGATTCAAATGTGGTTTGGCAAAAAAAAAAAAAAATTTTTTTAAGTAGGTTAGTTACAGATACTGGCTATCACAATCCAAGCAAGTGCAATCTCTACAATTATTCCTGACTGTATTATTTTTATTCAGTCCTGGAATATCTCAGTGTTGTTTTTATATAAACAGAATATCTATCTAGAATTTCCATTCCAAATGTGGCAGATTGTGAATAGCAAATAGGCAGAAAAATTCTGTTTTCCTCATACCTAGGGAAAACTCCCCTGCTTTCTGTTTTAAAGGTATTGGAAAGACCCAGACACCTACATAAGGACATTTTCAGCTGCCTCTTCACTTCTGATGTGTCTCTGGTTGTAAGCCCTCTGTTTTATCCTATCATCTAAGTTATTTTCTAGATTAAAGAACTCTGAATCACAAGGGACTGTATGGGTTCCTGCTGCTTAATTTAAGGGCTTAAACCTAAGCACAGTGTTTGCAAAATTTCTGCCTTAGAAGGATTTAAATTTCAGCCTGTAAGAGCCTAAGTTCCAGCTATTGAATATACATCTTAAACATCGGCAGTTCAAAATTGTTATCTCCTGCCTGATCCTACTGAGAATTTAGAAACTTGGTTCTGTGCAGAGCACTGTAGGAAAAAGTAAGAGAAGAACCTCTGCAGTAAACTTCCCTTTCCCAAGGGCTTAGTTTTCTGTGTACCAAGGCTCCCGCACCCAGCTCTGGCTTTGCCCAGCTGCGCAACATCAGCTGACGCTGCTGAGAAAGATATGATGAAATTCTGTAAGGTAAGAGGATAAAATTACAGAGGTAGGATTATGGAGACAAGTTTGCTAGTAGTTCAAGGATTCAAGAGGGAAAGCAACCCCATGGAAAGGTATACTGACCTAAAGGTGGAAGAAGAAGCTGAGGGGAAGGATGCTAGTCAGAATCATCGGTAATTCGATCAAATTATCAGTGTCAATAGAGCTGCTGGAGGCAGCAGCTGGGCTGTGCTGAGGGGCTGCTCCTGGGAGCTGCTGCCCTCTCCTTGCGTCGCTGATGCTGGGCTAGCCAGACCTTTTAGGGGCCTTAACAGGCAATGAGCATACTAATGCCTAGCCTAATAGCTCATTAAATCCTAGCCATCTTCCATGAGAGTTAGCCAACAAGTAACTGCTTTATACATTCAGGCTGTGTATATCCTGCTTGCAGAATGTCTTTGTGTGCAGCTGGACATGTCTAAACAAACCAGCCCAAAAGAGAGGCTGTAACAAAGGGCCTCCTCATTTTATTCAAGGAAAGGGTAAAGAAAGTGCTGGAAATGGGCTCTGCAAGCCTTGGGGAATTTCTGTAGCTGTTGTGATAATCATGGCCTGTAATCATCCAACCTTTTATGTGCTTCTCTTCCTCGGTTTCTGTTATGTGAGGGGAGAAAAAAAAGTAACTTGGCTTAGGTGCTGTCTTCTGAGAGGGTATCCACAGCTGCAAATCCTGATTGGGGCAGATGCATCCTGCCAGCTGGAGTTAGGTGCATAAGCGCCTTTGAGTCAGCAGGAATTAAGACATGAGATTTCTTATTGAAGTATTTCTTCCTATTTTGCCTTCCAGGAAATCGAAAGGGCACCTAGTCAAGGTATGAAGAGACAAGGTATTGGTGTCCTGAGCTGGGAGCCTTTGAGGAGCCCAGATGCCTTCCGGTGCCCTTCAAGGAGGGCCTCGACTCTCTCTTGTATTTTCAGTATTTTAAATTGTCACTCTTTGAATAAATAATGATTTTTCTTTTCTTCCTACTACAATGTGAGAAATACTGTTTTTCCTTTTTTTCTCTTTTAACACAAATTTTCCACAACAAATTGGACTACTTTCAGTAGGGAAGTATCAGTATTCTCTCCAAACAGCTGGAATTTGAAGTAAAAGTACACCACAACATGTACTGTTTGCTTGGAAGTGAAAAATCTGTTTAAGACTGCACTTTCACAAATATTTTTCTGTTTCTATAGAACTGTTCAGAAAAGAATCACACAATGATAACGTAATTTGTTATTAAAAAAAGGCATAACCAAGTGTTCTACATATTACATGTATGTATATATTTTATATATATATATATTTTCACAGTGGTTGCAGAGAAGTAACTAGCCTCCAGATTTTGGGTGGAAACGACAGCTGGAATGCCTTTCTGAATCATTCTAAGACTAATTCAGACAAGGATACAGCTAAATGAATGTGGATATTCAAAATCTGTATAGAAATACCTGACATACTGTTGAATGAAAATGACTGTCTGGTTCTCTCCTTTGTGAATGAAATTATTCAGAGTAGCTAAGGGGAAATGGCACTATGACAATCATTACTATGGCACTATGACAGTGCTTACTGATTAATTTTGCATCTGGGTTCACAGATGAGAAAGGTTTCCTGAGGTTGGAATCCATCTCTACATATGTGGAACCCAGGACACCTATTTCTCCTAAGACAGGATTTTGGGTGCCCCCCTACCTCCCCAACATGATGCTTGTATCTCTATGGAAGAGGCCAGAGTTTCTTGGAATGACTTAGAAAGATCAGGCCTGCTGTCCCAAGGCAACTTGATATTACAGTTGCAGACAGTCACTTGCCTTTTCTTTGAATTCTGACTAATCACATGAAGGGAATGCCTGCTGATTGAATTTGATAGTAGACTCCATGATACTCTTCCATTTGGTTATTCAAAATGTGAAGCTACTTATGTTCCCATGGAAAATCTTTTTTTGGGTTTGGATACAAAGAAAAGGCCAAGAAATTACTAGTCTGTTCCTGAAGTTCAACGCAATGAATTTTAAATCTATAATGAACAAATCTGAGCAGACGAAGCAATCCTATTTGCCTGTTTCCACCGTGTGCTTTTTTAGGGGGGACATTCCACTATTTCTCTGTTGCTGGATCTGAAAAATTTCAGCGAGCAAAAAAAACCTCCTTGTCCAGTCTTGTCCACCCTTTCCTGTCCATGTGACTTTCTGTGTAAGTACTGATCAAATATCTCCATAGACATTGCAAATGCATGCACCTCAGCAAGGCTAATGCCAAAAAAAAAAAAAAAAAATTTCCTCCTGCTTCAAGTAATAAGCTAAGGTTAAACATGGGGAGACATTTCTCTGGAAAATGCTAATGGATGATGAGGCTTATTTTCCACAGCCAGACACATCCAGAGCTTTAGTAAATATTTAGGTTAATCTTTGTGGCTATATAAATATCCTTAAAAATAGATTCAAAACATGAGACCTGACATTTTCAGTTTTTGGGATGCTTGGAATAGTTAAAAAAAGCATTCTAGCCAGGTAATGATTTACCCTGAAAACACACTTTCGATCACTACCAATTATTTTCATGCCAATTTTGAATCTGATCAGTGTTTCCAAAAGCTTTTTGTCTCTATTTCACTTTATTTCCAACATCCACAAGAATGAGGAATAGTTTTTCATGTCATAGTGAGTCTTTAGAATTAAATAATAAAAAACTAAAAACTTTTTTGGGGAACGGAAATTAGTTTTGCTTGAATTTCTTATGTTAGGTGTTACTTTATTGCTGAAATATTTGGATTGGCCAATGAAAATTTTCATAATAACGATTTAGCTTAATCTGAAACATGTGACTGTTTTAAAACTATTCAGATTTTATTTTCTTTGCAAAACAGCAAATTGCTGCAAAGTGTTTGCTCAAACATAGTGTGCATTAAAGTGATAAATTTCTTGTTAAATGTAAATTATAGTGTGTATGCATAATTAGATCACAACCAGAGTTTTTTTCCTTTTCATTTATCACCTATTTCTCCCTAGCAGAGTATTGAGAGTAGCAGTCAAAAAAAATTATTTAAAATGTTGAAGAAAATATGTTATTTTCCTGAGGGCAACATGGTTTTCTACTCTCTGCAAGTATGACAAATGTCAGCAGAATTGCCTCTGGATTTATTAGCTATCCTGCTGGTCTGCATCTTCTTGAGTGATTTTTACAGGCCAGATCAGAAAATCCATGTAAATCTATTGGAGAATTGCTGAGGAAACTTGTCAGGCCCTTGGTGCTATTGACCTAGTAAAGCTAAGGACTATGAACTTAATCCCATTTACCCCAAAGTTCTCTGCACTGCTGCCCTTTGGGTGTGTGTAGCTTCACTTGTACAAGAATTTTTAGCAAATCAAGTAGCATCTTATAAAATTTCTCTGACTAGAGATAGACATCATATATCCATAGAGGAGTGCAAGGAATGGCATACTCTGATATCCCTACACAGTCAAGAATCACAGAATGGAAGGATACTGTGCGGTAGAATTTCTCAGAAATGAGTGAGTTAGGAGCTTAGATCAGACAAGGATTTGTTCCTTTCTTCTTGAAGTCTATTTTCCAGATAGGAGGGATTCTTATTTTATAGAAGAATCTAAACTCTCACACTTTCAAAATTTATACTGGTGTTTTCAAATTTCCAACAGATGAATCATTATAGATGTAACAGATCAAACAAAATCAGAAAGAGCTATGTAAAGATCACTGCCTGCCTTGTGTCTCTCTCAGCCCTGGAAATTTGTTGCTGGCAACTTGGAGGTGAATCTGCCTGGATTTACTACAGGACTGCAATGACAGAATATTTTTATCATTGCATATGGAAATTCTCCAAGTGCTCTAGAACTTAATTATTTTGAGACCAGGTTATGAAGGGTTTTGAATACTACTGTGTTAATTTACTAAAAAAAATGAAAATGTTTCCATCAGTGTGTTTGCACTGGCTGGAACACCTCTCTGATTTTTTTTCTTAAGTTTTTAATGTTAGATTACTGGAGTTTGAATGATAATTTCTTTTCTAAATTTGAAGTGATTATGCTGCCTTGTCTAGAAGTGGTTATAATAGCAAGATTCACCCAGGTTGACAGTACTTTTCTAGAATTAATTTGTACTTGTCTGCAAGAGTTTTTGTAGTATCAAGTTTTGCAAGTTATTTATAACTGAGGTAAAAATCTTAAATTGAAAAACTCCATTTCTTTTTCTATTCTTTTCTTTTTGTTTGTTACAGTATAAAAAGATGCAGGTTCTCCTGCCTATTTATCCCCTGTTCTAGAAGGGTCTGGTAACTTCCATTTTTCCTTACAATTTTTTTTTTTCAGATTTTATGAGTCTGTAAAGAATATAGATCTTCAACAGCATAAAAACAGTATTTTTAAAGGTAGGAAAAGCATTCTTGGTATAGTTTGGAATGAGATCATTCGTTTTAGGGTTTGGAGAAGGATATGCCGAGTTTTTCCCCACATGTGGCATGAAGGCTAACTTCAGAGCTATTGCATGTTGTTGCTTTAATCTTTGTGAAAGTTAATTATATGAGAATGGCAATATTGTCCCATGTTTTTTATAAAAGAATAAACAAAAACTTTTCTGCCAGCAGTAAAACTTATGGCTTACTGTTGGTTCTGAGGCTTAAAGAGAAAATGCAGCCATTTCCACCTACATCTTTTCTCTTCCTCCTTATGAAGAGCACCAGCACAGTACCCACCTGGAGGAAATGTTTTGTTGAAATCTGGTATAAAGAAGGAGAATTCTTTTTCTTGGAAATTTTGCTTCAGATATCATACCTCAAAAGAGCTCTGAAAAGACATTCTGAAGATCTTAGAAGTATCTTCATCAGATCTTTTCTAGCAGAGAAAATTCATATTTTTCTTCAGGGAAGGAAGAAAAACTTTCTCAGGAGTTTGCTGAGAAATGCATTTTCCTGCATTGAAATAGATGTTGAGCTAGAGCTAAGTTACCAATTTGAAAAGGAGAGGAGGGAAAAAAAAAAAAGGTCGGGGGGGAGAAGAGGAAGGGCAACACATTACCATAATGATGCTGATTTCAACCCCAGGGATGATTTTTAAATTTAGCATTAATCTAGAGGGCGAGTTAGGTTTCAATCAAAGTTAGGTTGCTATAAGAAAAATACATTAAGGGAAGAATTTTTTTAAACAAAGCTGTTCACACAATTTGAAGTTAGAGACTGATTTGTGTCTTGGATTATGCTTACATTTGGAACTGACAAGTGTGGACAGCACATCTGCAAGCTTATTAATGAATATGTTATTTAGAGGCTGAGAACAGCATATGGGATAAGTTCTGGGCTGGTAAAGAATTAAAGCACTTTATTATTTGGGGTATTTTTTCTTCTCTCTAAACAACTCAGTCTTGAACTGACATGAGCATTTACAGTTTATGCTGATGTTAGGTTTAGTCTTCGCCTTGCTCAGGCAGGATGGAGAATCTTGTATAATTGCTGAGTTAAGATGAAATTGGACTCTGATTTGAGGTTCCTTGGTGTATCCTGTTTTCCAGTGGTAAGAACAGGTAAATTC
>JAUBNY010000276.1:659340-676410 GCA_032275445.1 Crypturellus soui | reverse complement strand
TGGTGCCTGGGGTTATTCCTCCCCAGGTGCAGGACCCTGCACTTGTCCTTGTTGAACCTCAGGAGGTTCCTCTCTGCACAACTCTCCATCCTGTCCAGGTCCCTCTGAATGGCAGCAGAGCCCTCGGGAGTGTCGGCCACTCCTCCCAGTTTGGTGTCACCTGCAAACTTGCTCAGGGTGCAATTTAAATTTTTTCTTGACTTTATTGGTACTGTGCTACATGTTGGTCAACGTGATTTTGTGTTGTCTGATTGTAAATTATCTCATGTTTCAATAAAACTTTTTATTTTGCTAGTAACAATGTGAATATTTTCTTTAGCATTTTACAGCATTTTTTAGCATTTATTTCAGCAAGAAATACTGAAAACATTCTAACAGAAAATGTTAGAATGCTCTTAAATATATTCTAATCTAAATGTATTCCTTGAAATATTTTGAAAAAAAAAAAAAAGGAAGTATGTCACCGTGTTGCTTTTTCTGTATTTAAAAAGATAAAATACTTTTTTGAACAAAAGGGAAGGGAAGAAAAGGGAAGGGAAGGAGAAAGGAGAGGAGGAGAGGGGAGGTGGAGTGAGTTGAGATGAGGATTACAGAACCACAGACTGTTTGAGGTTGGAAAGGACCTCTAGAGATCATCTGGGCCAACCCCCCTGCTCCAGCACAGACACCCAGAGCACGGGGCACAGGGTGACATCCAGGCAGGTTTGGAAGATCTCCAGAGAAGGAGACTTCACAGCCTCCCTGGGCAGAGAGGAGAGGAAAAGGAAAAGGGACTGCCATATCTTCTATTTTATTCTGTAATTTCTATGAAATTGCTTTAAATGCTCTTTTTGAAATTTTCTTTTCCACTCGTAATTTTGCTTAATGACAAAAGCATGTGATTAACTCTAGCACTCCTCACTATCCATTCAAACAAGGCTTGACCATTTACACTCTACAACACTTACCTAAATAACTGTGAGCAGGTTTTTCTTCCACAACTTTGATTCTCCTTGCTCCTGCAGGTATCACCAAAGCTTCCACATAACCTGGGTAGGAGACCAAATGTCCCAAGTTAAATACAAAACCACAGAAAAGTACCTCTAGCTTTTTTTTATTCATTCTCTTATGTTTTGCTTTTTTAATATAATGTTATACTCTATATGACAACGGTTTGAAGGGCCTGGCAAATGATGTCAGTTATTAGCTTTGAAACAACCTCTGCAGCTGTGCTATGTGTAACATATACACCATGATATATGATTAACAAAAAGTAAAACATAACAAGAGTTAATGGGGCTAGAGAATACACAGATGAAGCTGTCTCCAGCCAAGCAGAGTTTTCTGTCATTACACCACCAGATGACCACAAGAGAATGCCAATTTCTCTCAGCATGAAGAGCTAAGTGACACAATGCTAAAAAAACAAACAGCCCTCTCTTGTCTTTTTTTTTTTTTTTTGGATAACAGAGAAGGAATAAATGTTTTGTATGCCAGTTCTGTTGCTTTAAGACATACAAACCCCATTCTGAATGTCTTGAGCTTTGAAGTATACTCATCAGTTATTTGGACTGCATTAAAATTGCTTTCATGAACTGTGGAATTATGAAATTTAAGTTGAGTCATTTGTTTTAAGAAGGGGTCAGAAGGCAAAGCAGGTGAAAAATTACATGCAGCCAGGAATGTTTATTAATGAAATCAAATTTCAAATTATCTGGGTAACTTCAAAAATTGATAGTAAAATAAAGTTTTATTCTGTGTAATTACATAATACTGTATTAAAAATGATGAATATAACACCTTGCCTGTAAATCCTGATTTTAATATAGTATAATTTCCAGGCAGCATTATTTACCTTTAGTTTCCTTAAGAGGTAATAATATTTTCTACGCACTGCTGGCATTCAACTTCTGGGGAACGACCAGCAGCTGTGTTTAGATGGCACATCTAGTGCCATAGCAGCACATATTTGCACAAGACTTTGAATAAAACCTGAGAAGTGTTCATATATTTGCCTCAGTTATAAAAGAAAGCTTAAACAATGTAATTCATATTAATAGATACCTTCTTTGTAGTTTTTGGTCTGTAGCTCTGTAGCTGACATTTATTTTATGTTCTTGTCTTGCTCATCTGTGGTTTAGAACTCTTGTTCTACATTACTGCTGGCCTGAGTGAAGGCTGGACTGGAGCATCTGAAGGCTATGCCTCACTTTTTTTTCATCTTTTTTTAAGATGCTGTATTTTAGCTAAAATGCACTGGCGTCCCTTGATTTATCAAAGAGAAAATATCCTCTAATTGCAATACTTTGTCATAAGTAATGTACTTCCAATCCTGAAACTCTGTATTTTTTCTAAGCAAGAGACTAAAAGTGCAGTGGCAAACAAATGCTGAAGAAAAATTTCCTTTGATGAAGTGACTCTTCTAAGGGAAAAGTTATATAAGGCACATGGTGAACATTATCAGGATCTCAGGCCTCTACTCTGTCAACACTAGTCAGTGGAGTCAGTCAGTTTAACAAATTGCAGAACTCTGAAAATCTACTCTTCTGTTTGCATCAGTAAATCTATAAGTTAAAAATATGTAAGATTATTTCTTGAGACATTTGGTTTTATGGCCACCAATTGCCTATTTGCTTAATGACATTTCTGTAGGCAACAGATCTTAACTTAAATATATTCTTTGAAGAACACAAAATTAATGTAAACATTCTAAAAATATATAGCTTATGTACTCAAAATATAAATTTCATTTCTTAAACTTATTAAAATCCACCTCTTATATGATACAATATGCTTTCTACTGGAAGATAAACTAGGTAATTCCTTAAGTTAAGAAATCTAATGAAGACAATATGATTTCAAAATATTTATCTTTAAAAGTATTCATACATCTTATCTAAAATATTGAATATATTAGCCAGGTAGAGATGATTTTTTAAATTTTCTTCTGCAGCTCTAAAATTGCTATGAGGCACTAAATCATTTAAGAAAGCACAGTAGTTTGTACTTTTACAAAGCAATCAAAACATCTAACAGCTTTCCATATGTTTGAAATAAACAATTACCTGCTCCTCTGGTATGGTTAAAATCTCCTTTAATAACTTTGCATGACTTTCCATTACCATTGCACACACCACAATGATCTTCACGAGCCAGAGACCCTAATATGCCATCACAGCCATATTTCTGTGGGAGAAGAAAATAAAGCTTTGAGAAAATGAAGGATCCTTCTACTCAGAGACGGCAGCATATTTGACTGTAAATGTTTTCTGCACAAACTGCAGTACATTACTTGCCAACACCATAATGGCAAAGTGCCAGCTGATGTTAAGTCAGTTATGCATCTCATGTCTTATTTTGACTAGAATGCAAACGTCTTATGAACATGTAAAAACAAACAAAATATTTACATAAGCACACTCTAATTACCATGATAGGTGTATTTCTATCATTAAAATCACTGCTAGTTTGACAACAGAAACATTTACCATTAATACTATATATTGGTCTCATATAAAATAAAAACATCATGTAGTCTAGAAGAGTCATCACAATGTAATCTTGACGACTGTGCAAACGCATCTGATGAAACCAGTAGAACTGCAACTCTATTTGCTGAAGCCTCACCCAGGTTAATGAGGAAATAAGGGATTCCAGGGAGAAGACAGAAATCATGATCTACCAGGCATTTATTCATCTCCAAGCACACGGACACTGTTACTTCATGTTATATCTGTCATTTTTATCATTGTTTTTAGAATTAAAAAAAAAAGAAAAAGCAATATAGATTTTAAAATAGGTATTATACTAAAAGCATATAAAGGGCTAAATATCCAAAATGGTAAATCTAAAAAATTTACATTTGTAATTCTAAAGCTGTAATTCCCAAAGTACTTGCTCACCTTATGTCTAGAAGCACAGGCTAAAATATGAAATACTTATAATTTAGATATTTAAGTTTGATAATGATCTTGATGCATCTCTATACATCTTGATATGTCAAGAACGCAACTGGTTCTTAATCAAGTAGGTCTGATTTATTGTTTTTGCTTTGTTTTGTCTTTATTAGCCAGTACTTAGAGACAAATGTGAAGAACGGATAATAAACAAAAGATTTTTTTCAGGAAAAATGATGTATATACCTCTGGGATTAAGACAGCAAATATTACTTAACAAACAAAAATCCCAAGGGAATACTTGTTGTATGCACTCAAGACACTTGAGAAATGCCCATATGCACACATACATGCACACACATATGGATAAGTTAATTTGTTAAAGTTATTACAGTATATGAAACATTGTAACAACAAAAAAGGAAGTTTCATGTGGAAAAGTTTCCATATGAAGCATATGAAGTGGCACAAGAACTACAAATCCCTTGATCCTGGTTTATTTAGATGTACCATTTTTTACAGGCAAAAAAGATGGAATGAAATATATATTATAAACATACATATTTAATTTTATATTTAATCTGCCTTTATATTTAATATATATCAAATAAATATACTTATATATATTCATCATAAATATATATATATTTAATTTTGCCTATTTTACCTGTACGAAATTGTTTGTTTAAAAAATCATGTGCACTGAGAGGAATGAACTTACATTATTTCAGTACAAGAAGAGACATTCAGTCTTAGTTATGCCTTTTGCAACATTCTGTCAAGGAAGTAATGCATATGCATACAAAATTTATACTCATGCATTTGTGTGTAGGTTCCCCAGCTCTGAAATAGGAATTCATACCTGGCATCTACCATTTGCACAGATGTCTAACCCATGTTGGCCACAGGAAGTTCCATCCATGACTTTTTCTGTTAGGAGAATGGGTTGATCCTTTCCAGTCAGAGAACAGAATAAGGCACATGGCTTTTCTGTAATAGCAATTGATGCAAGAAACACCAAATTAATATAAAAGTCACTTAATATATGCAAAATTAATACCAAAAGGTTTTTTAAAACTGATGCCTGCCTATCTGTGTGGCATGGATCTTTGTTAGCATAACAAGTTATTTTAGGAAAAGCAAAACAAAATAAAAGGCTTTTGATCTTTCTCTCCTGTTTGAAAAACTGAAGTTCTGTTTCCTGCTAAAACATACTCGTGCTATAAACTTGAGCCTACATAATACTCATGTCATGTTCATTGTTACAATTAAGAATATGCACATTACAGCTGTTGGAATATTTTGGTTGTAATCTATACTTTATTTCTACTATACTTTTGGCAGATCATAAATACTGGTTAAAAAAGAAACTTAACACTTTCCAGATTTTCTATCCATATAGGTCAAAGAAAAAAAGAAATTAAGTGAAACATCCTGAGAAGAAAAATACATGGCTTAACAAAAAAAAATAAAACACCAAAAAAACCGAACCCATTATTTCTAATGTTGTTAGCAAGGTCAAGTAATTTTCTACTGCATTTCTGAAACATGCCACAAATCATTTACAATATTGAAAAGAATAAAAAATAATTATATTAAAACTGTTTTTTGGATCCCTAATAGTCCTCTTTTTATAAATATTGTCATTTCCTCAAACATTGCTGAGGTAATTACAAATAAATTACAAGAGGTCTCCTCTCAAGAGTCAACATAAATTTACACATTTTTTCATATCTTTTATTATTCTCATACTAGCTCAGAACCTCTTCCTAAAGCTTTTGTAGATTTTGAAAGTAAAACGGCAATTCTGAATTTAAAATTGATTTCCTTGGGACACAGTCTATGCCACTCTGACTTCATACTGACTTCTAGATAGATTCCTGGAGAGTATTTTATTAGTAAATTAAACAGTTCCAGGAAACAGTCACGGTCCCTGGAAGTCTACTGCCTGCACAGTTAAACGGTAGAGTAGTCTGTGGCATATTTTTGGCGTGTGCCAACTAGCAATCGCTGCGTCTGGAAATCACCACCTGCAGGGGACCATTTCCAAAAAGCGTTTTGGATGTCACCACCCATTTTCAGAGTGTAAAAGAGCTGAAAAATATGGACACGAGTCTCGTGTGCCAGATGACTTAGGCATCAGAGACTGGTCCGTGCATATTTAGTTGCTAAAATTGATATGGGCTCTGGGTATTTCAAGAGAACAGGAGCAAATGGATGTCATCTCCTCTGCCAACATGTGAAGCCAGTCAGACACAAGCCATCTCCTGTGGAGATGTGTGAGGCTCTGCCTGAGTTCTTGCCCTTTACATTCCTGTTATACTGCTTAAAAAGTAACTGCAAAGTCATGTAGGATTTTAAGAATAGAATGTATCAGCATTTTTTAAAGGAATGCCTTATCAAGACTTAGAGCCTAAACATTATTTTAGAAAGACTAACCTCAAAAAGGTAGGAGTCCAACAAGCCTGGACAACTGTTTTTAAGTGCATGGGAGTTATAATGCTGTTTCAATGCTTCACCACTCTTTCTGTGCAGAAATTTTTCCTAATATCTAACCTGAACATCATGAGTGACTTCACACTACTTTTCTGTTTCTATAAGACCAAACTGATTGAATTTTAATTCAATTGTAGTCATTACATATAAAGAAGGACAAATTGAATCAGAATATGAGACAGTAATTGTCAGAATATGTAAAAATACCACCAGACTTTGTCAATAAAATAAAAATAGCTCACTAAACATCTTGGTCCTTTTTTCCTTTTCCTCTAATCTTTTACCACATATTTCTTAATCAACGCCAATATCAGCTAGCTAAAAGACATTATCAAGGTATGTGGGGGATGGCTTATACTCACCATCATCAATGACAGCCTGCCACTGTTGCATGTGCTTCTGATAGGAAGATCTGACACTGAATGCCTGGCACTGCCAGTCCCTGAAGGCAGGAGTGCCAGCAGGACAAGAAGGGTTTTCACAGATTCTGTACTGCAGCATGGGGCCGTGACACTCTGCTTCAAGACCCGGACTAGAAAAGACAGCATAAATACCATGCTTGTTTGTTGGCCACCTTTTGCCAAATTTACATCATAGTTCATTCATTCTATATACAAAATCAATTCAAATAAATACATTTTTTTGTTGAAATGTAGTATTAAGACATTGCATTCAAGAAAATCAAATTCACAAAACAAAACATGTTTGCCTTCTGTTCGGACCAGTTACATTACATGTGAAGAGTCACAGATGCCAAAATGTACACTTGGCTCTAAAGAAGCCCTAGGATTAGCTGCAGCCTAGGAGTGTGCAGTAAAGAGAACTTCAACCACATTACTGATAGAGCTCAGATAATTTTCCTTCTAGCCTGACTGAGGCAAAGGTGCTAGTGAAGGGCTGCTTCCATTAACTTACATTTACATTGCTACAGGTGTGGTGTTACAGAGAATATGTTTTATTTTTTTTTCTGGTCTATCAGTGGTGCCTGTGAGTGCTAATGAACAAAAGCAAAAGAAAAGCAGATGCAGAAACTGGAGCTAATTATGGGGAATCTTGTTTGAAGAAATGAATGAAAATAAAATTAAGAGAGCATTAACTTCAGGAATTAGCTTTCAGGCATGCATGTGGAAGTGACATTTAGATGGGAGGGAATATGAAAGCAGTGTGCATCTCTGGAAGATACTGTTATGTCAGAATACGTTACTTTTCTATAGCTATATTTTTTTCTCACATTTTCTTACACACATTTGTCTCTCTTTTTTTTTTTTTTTTTACCTTTGCTTTCCTTTCTTCTTTTGCCCCAAATCTGTTATATTATCCTTCATCTTCTTTCATTTCCCCTGTTTCATTCTATTATTTTCTAAACCCATCTATTTTACTGTGTTCCCTCTTCTCTTTCTGTTTTTCCTTCTTTTCTCTTTGTGTTAGTGATATATGAAAGAGAAATGGGATGCTGAGTAATTAAAAGGAAATTATCTTCTCTCTGACTAATGAGACACCTACAGTGAAATACCGACTCTACACAAGTCATTGGTAAAAACTCCCTCTAACCTGAAGGCATAGAATTTTCAGTTACACAAGATAGGAGTTTTATAAATTTTGTTTCCAGATATACCATACATAGATGCCTTCAGAATTGCTAGAAAGATCTCTTTGAAAAGATTTTAATCTCTTGACTGTCCAAATGAGAAATAAGATTCTTTTTTTCCAGGAAAAAAAAAAGAACGATGAGAATTATATTCAGGACACTCTCCAAGTCAAGAAGATTTATGTGCTTTTTGTCTTTTAATAGAGTGTGAGACAGAGGCTGTGTTCTCCAATTAATATTATCTAAGCTTTAGAGAATGGTAAAAATGAGGAAAATTAGTGTTTCCATGCAATAAAGCAAAATCATTATGAAACTGATAATTTCCTAGAAATATTCTACTCTCATCCATTTAGCATGCACATTAGAAGTTCATGACTCTTATTTGATTGGACAAAGCTTAAGTGACCCATTTGTAAGAAAACAGAAGTTTCCAACCCTAAATAACTCTTTTCTTACTGAGTTTTTCAGCATTCATACCGAATGAATTGCTTACATATGGCCACAGTATCTCAGTAGCTTTCTGTACTGTTAAGAATCAGAAAACATGGATGAACAGCAAAGGAAACTCGAACTTGTCTTTACCCAGGGCATTTGCGCTGTCGACTGCTGACTCCAGTGTTGCAAGTTCGGCTGCAAGTGCTCCACGCGCTCCACTCCCCCTCCGTGTGCTCCGCAAAAGAGGTCCGATTGATGCACTCGCCAGCCTTACACCACTAAGTCAAAATTCATCTCTCAGGTAAGTAAATCAAGGTAAGTAGCAAACAAATCACTGGTTTACAAACACACAGGAAACCCAACCAAAGCATTTTGTTGATTGCCCAGTCCTCAACTGAGTCAGGAATCCGTATTCCCCTTGATCCCAATAGTTAACTTTTCTAGATCAGTACATGTAAGATCCAGAAACCCTCCTCTGGCTCTGTGGTCATATATGAGGTGCAACTCTTGTCTACAAGCTCAAGCCAAGTTCATTCACAACTCAGCTACTGGAACAGCCTGCTGCAAATAGTCCCTGCACCAGACCACCTTGGTCTGGTCTTCAGGTTTCAAGACCTTCCACTTGAGGCACACAGTGCCTACAAAAGTGCCCTTGGCTTCAGCCCAGACCTATTGCAGGGATCAATCACGTGATAATTACAACACAGCATTAAGTGCTGTTTCCTGGGCTTGTCTGGTTTTCTAGGGTAGGCATGGCCAAGGGGAACGTCATATATATCATTAGTACTGTCATAATATAAAGTTATGTTACAAGTTATAGAGAAAATGAGGCTTTATTCACAATTTGTATTCAAAAACTAAGGGATGGTAGCCCCAGTAAGCTAGTCCTGAGAAAGTCAATAGAAGTTTTGGCATTTATTTAAAAAAGGACAAATTAGTTGCTTTATAAACTTATATGTATACATCATTTACTGAAGAAATTACTGCTATTTCTCATGTAAAAATTACCCAATTGTTCTGTAATTTGATACATATCATAATTCTATAGTAGTATTTTATTAACTTACAGTAAGTGAAAAGTTGTACCATGAATTTCAGAATTTGTAACAATTGCAAAGCAATAAAGCTAGACAATGAACAATTAATTTCATTGACATCAGAAATTTAACACATTTCTCTTACCACTTTATCTATTAATGATAGTAATTCATATAATTCAAAGTGCTTGAAGAAGCCTTATGCTTCAAGCAAACTGAACCGTGACAATAATGCAGTCAATAAAGATCTCTGTACAATTTGCAGTGCCTGTGACAAGTTCTTGTCTTAAATTCCACCTGCAGTTTCAAATTGGTTTTCATTTCAATCTTCATTTTTATTTTTTGCCTTAAATGTAGCACTGTCTTGATGGCATAATTATATCACCTTTGAAAAGTCTTCATATCACACAGTTGCATTACTATATTTGATATCATAAAGTACTGATTTCATAATATTTTGGATGCTTTAAATTGAAAGGTATTTTTACAGACATAGTGCCTAAAATGTGGTGGGTTTTTTTTATTTGTTTTTCGTTTTTTTTTTGTTTTTGTTTGTTTGTTGGTTTTTCTCAGAGAGAGCACAAAGAAGCTGAGGATTGCTTACAAATCCCTGACTTACAAGATACCTGAACTAGATTGACCTGATCAACTGAAATGTCCTCTTTAAAGGTCATAAGAGTTGAACAGAAGACAACAATACTCTGTCTCTTCGATCTAAAGCAAAGCAAAGCAAAGCAAGCTGTGAAATTTGAAGCCCATCTTCTACAAAGTAAGAGGAGTCCTTTCAAATCTACTGAGATGTTTCAGTGATGTCTGCTTAGTTTTTAACTGCTAGATACACATAAGTCTCCCTGTAGCCTGGCACAATCTTTAGCACTATTTCTTATCCTCACTGCCCTCATGTAAGCCTTTGCATTATTTACTGCAATAAGCTATACACAAAAAAGAGTGTTACCTTCCTCATGGACTCCAGGAGTCATATCACTACCATGTATCAACATGCTCCCACAAGCATCAATATAACTTTTAAGAATGAATCCTACTCAGCGAGTTTTAATTTTAACACATTTTGCAAGTGAATTAGTGAGGCACAGACATTCATGTGAAAAATACACACTCATTTTGATACCTATTTGAAGATGGCTATGGTTTTGCAAGGGAAAATAGTGGGTGGTCTTAGCAAGAGGTGTTGCTTCCTATTCCTTACCACAAGCATTCCAGGATCACCATGTGGAAAGAAACATCGAACAACAGACAGTAAATCAGCCACACACAGATCACAATCATTAGAATCATTAGAATACAGCAGACGCCATTATAAAAATGAGTAAAATCTCTTTTTCTTTGAGTATGTGAAATAATACTATGCCCCAAACTAATTTTAATCTGTTTGCAGATTTATTTGCCTTTTTTTAAACAGAATTCTTTTTTTTTTAACAAGGACTGCTTCTAAGCAGTCCTTAGTGAATGTAGAATGATGTACTGAGCAAATTAATCTTATGAGAAAATGTTGTCATCATGAAAATCTCAAGCAACTTCCAACTCTGTTGTCTTTTTATTTGAATTCATTTACTTTTATTTACAGTTATACATATGGCATGGATTATTCTAATCTTAAAGCTGTTCAAAAACATTTAACCTAGGTCTGACTTGAGTCAACCATTCAGTTTCCTTGATGGTATATTTTTAAGGATGTTTAACGCTCTTTTACGTGTGCTGATACTGTATATATCCTATATTCTTAACATAGCTTAGCCTAAAAAGTTGTGTCACAAATCTCTGTTGATTTTAACAGGAGACTATTTCTACTGTATTTAAATCAGAGCAAAGATCTTTATACCCTTGAAAAATTATTTTTCTGTTTACAATAAGTAATACAACAACGGCATTCCATTCACAAAATAGTACCAAAAACTGAACGAGTTTAACATAAAACAGTGTAAGCACCAAAACATCTGTGGTCTTGGCAAATTTCAAAGAATTTCAGTGTTTGCAGGGAAATAGACTCTTTTTCATGTCGCACACACTCACATCTACATATAAACTGTGTTATTTCAATGATAATCAAAGTAAGCAATAACTGTAAACAGTGCAAAGATCTGTTCAGCTTTTTGGGGGGCGAATTTAGGGATTCAGTGTAAACTATAAAGCTTTGTCATTTCCACTTCAGGAAAACCAGTAACATACCTTTCCAGCATTACAGTCTGTTCCATCCATTGGTGGATCCAGTTTAGTTTTGCATTCTTTCTCGCTTTCCACCTTACACCATAATCCAGTGCAAATGACATGCTGAAACAACACACATAGAGCTAAGCATGAATTCAGTCTTATGCAAAACAACTTTCTGCATCTAATCCACTGATTTTGTCATGAAGTTATGCACTTGATCACCCTGAAGTATGTTTAAAGACAGGTTAGGCACACACAAAAATCGGGCAAATCACGCTTAGGCTCTCATTGATTATTGACACATGAAAGAAGTCAAGCTGGTGTGTCGACAGAGAGGGAAGAATTGCAGAAGTCTCACCTCAGGGGGTCAAAGCCCTTGTGTACCCCAGATCTGACAAACTCACTGGAAGAGTTTTGTCCCATGCTGGGAAGCCCCCACTGCACAGATGCACTTTCCCTGACTGCAGGGCATGTGATTTCAGCCAAGGCTGGAATATTGATCTTGCTCCTGGTTATTAGCACACTATTCAGGAGCATGGTAAAAATAAGCAAGGTGCAGGGGACATACCTATTTTTAAACACTTGAAACTTTCTGGGCACTATTAAAAAAAAAAAGTTTCATATTTTTATTGCTTTTATTTATTGCTAATTCATTTGATGTGAAAAGGAGAAAAGCAGCTCTGTCATTAGCAATAAAATGTAAGGTTTTAAGATGAATGCACTGATATGTATGAAACAGTAACGATGTTTTCGGCAACTATGTAGAATTCTGTTCCTTAGAGATTTAGAAGAAAGAGAAAAGATGGGAACAGGTCAACAGGCTGTATTAAAGCGAAAAGATAAATAAATAATAAAAGAGCTAGAAACAAAATTGATGCTGATAAGCATAGTGCACTAACAGCCAACCCCTCCACAGGACATACACAGAAGTGAAGTTGGCATTTTGCAATCCCTCCTATATTTTCACTGAATCTGTGAGCAGTGCAGTTTCTTCCAGAGGTTATTTAAAGTGAAAAAGAACTCAGAAGTGCAAGGATGGACTCACAGGGTGAGAACGTCACAGATGAGAATGAACAAACCAGAAAACCCTTCAAATGTTATTTTCACATTGCACATGCAGCCTTGCCAGTCAAATGTTCACTTCACAATTGTTAAAACCCAGTTTTAATTCTATCTTTGTACTTGATACATAGCAAGCACATAATTGTTCCCTGAAGAAAAGAGACACAGCAGACGGATGTTTAATAAGTAAGGGAGATTTTCCTAACACTAATGTCCTACCTATCTTGTGCAATCCAGAAAATCTTTTTCTAGAAACGATGAATCTTCTTTAGGACTTCCATATGCCCCTGGTTCCAACCATCCCCATGACTCCTGCTACCTGATGCTACTCTAGTGATATAATCCTCGTCTCTCTGAAAATAGCTCAAAAATTAATCAGACCAGATGCCCAAAAAGTAAGATGACAAATCAGGTTGAAGTAATTTTGTTAGGTGAAGGAAGATAAAGATGGTAGATGAGAGGAGTCTGTAGAGGAGATGGAAAGAAAAACTGCTTATTCTGTCCATCCTGAGCATCAGAACCAGACAGTCTTATCTGCTTCAAAAGAAAGCATAGCCTTGAAGTATGTTGGCTCAAGCATTTCTCTAAATTCCCCTGGCAGCTCTCCCCAGCTCCCTCTCCAAAGCAATCCTGCTCTCAAGTGCAAAATCACGACTTTGTTCCCCTCCCTGCTTTGCTCCCCCTTACCTGGATAGCAGATGGAAGTGAGGGGGCTGGTGCGGCTGAGTCATGGCCTGAATGCTATTGCATAGGCACCATGACTCCCCCAAATATGTGCGGTTACCCCAAACAGGAAACAAGAAGGATCCCAAGGGAGGGGAAGGAAAGGTAAAGATCAGTAGGTTTTCAGAACCCAGTGGTGCCAGGAGACGTGCTCCTTCTGACAGAAATGATTTGTTAACATTAGTAAAACTAGTAAGAATCTCTGGTTGCTTACATTATGCAAGAGAAATGTGTGCTAAATCTTACGCTACCTTCAGTGTAAGCACAGGAAACATAATTCAATAATAGACTGTGCCTGAACTAGGGAGCGGGACAGCTTCAGTGGGAGTCTTGGGAATGAAACTGTCTATAATATCTACATTTTTTTTTTCTTTCGTTTTGTTTTTGTCTTTGTTTTTTGAAAGAAGAAAATCAAAGAATGTGGAGGGCCAAAGTATTGAACAGGAACAAGATTTCTAATTGATTTTGTAACAGTTTTACTCTTTCGAAGAGATTGAACTGATAAAACAACATTTAGTCCCGCAAATCCTAAAATATCTATCCTATGGCTGAGATATATGTGAATATAATAATGTAATATAATAAAAAGATAATATAATATCATATAACACAAATATAAATATGTATTTGCAAACATTTTTCGATATTAAAGTGTAATTTCTATTCTTCAGAAGAGTTCATAGAGGTAGCAGAAATTATCTTTCTAAAATTGTCTTTAATGAGGCATTTTAATATATAATTTCAGAGCCAAGAACCGAAATTTAGGAACAAGACAATTCCTAAACTGGGACAGTTTCAGAGGACAATGCAGGTATAACAAGCTACGTAACGCTCTACCATGACCATGTGCTTTAGTGACAACTGCAAAAATGACAGAATATATTTTTGGCATAACTTAGTCTCATTGAAAGATATATGTTTATTTAATATTTGTAATTCAAATGAAATTAATTTATATATTTGAATCTTCATTCTTGAGTGGCTACATTTTAAAAAAGGCATCCAGGTTTTCAAAAAATAAATAGAACTTTTCCCTTATGTCATTGCATTTTAAATAAAGTTTTAGCATTTGTTTGTTTCTTTTTAATAAAATACTTTCATGTTCACTTGCATAGGATTGCAGAAGGCCTGACAACAAAACCACTGTTCCTTACAAACTGAAAAAAAAAAATCTTCCAATCTTAAGAAGATTTGGAGACAGATTTACAAGGATTTGAGTGCCTAAACACACAGAGACACTTGAGACATGTAAAGTCAAACAAATCAAGATACTTGATGAAGTATCTGCTGAAGTGCTTTGTATCCATTTGCATGTTTTTGCAAATACTTCTACACCATCTCTTTATAAACCATGAACCTAACTCCTCCAGTTAGACATGTCTTTCAGCTCACTTCCCCTTCACTATTTTTTCTAATAAGAATCTGATACTACTTTTCATTCATTTTGAGATTTCCCAAACTCAAGAATTAGAATTAACTAAAACTGGAGGATGAATATTTTTTCTTCGGTACTTTGCATTTCCTTCAAATGCCGAATAGATTCCTTAGTCTTCAGGTGCTTCTGCTGCAGAAATAAGGGATCTAGAAATTATGTTACCTTCTAACTTTTGACATTTGGGGAATTCCAGCATTTTGGAGAAAACCATGATGAGCTTTTCAGCTCCAAAAATCCCCAATGCTGCAAAGTAAATAAGAACTGAAGAGAAAACTAACAGAAATCTGAAGCCCAGTAACAATACTACAGTTAGAGCTTTAACTTCTAAAATAAAAACTTACCCCTTCATGGGGAAGAAGTTCATTTACTCAGAATCTGGATAGTTAAGTTAATGTTCATGAATTTTAATAGTCATCTGTCCTAATCATAGTTAGTTATTTTGACTAAGCAAGGGAAATAAAAATTATTGGCAGTGATAAAATTATACTGATGATATTAGACTATTCACTACCTGTAAAGTATTTTGCTGTGTGCACACTGGGAAACAAAATGTAGCCAGGCACACACAAAATATTTCTTTTGTAAGAATAAGCTTATCACAAACATTTAAAAGCAAAAGCTAGTAAAGTATCACATGACCATCAGGAGTGTAATGCAGAAACAGCAGAGGTCATGCCATCTTTTTCAAGAGGTTTTTTTTTTTTTTTTTTTTTGTGTGGGTGTGTTTGAATTGAAAGAGTGAGGGAGATTTATGTGACTGTTAGGCTGTTAGGGATGCTATTCCAATCAAACAAGCATCTAGAAAGAAGGTGTTGGCTGACAGCAAGAAAAAGAAACAAAAATAGGCAGGTCAGAACTAGATTAGTGCAAAGTCAAGACTGTTTAAAGTCTGGTGGTGATGAGGACAGATACTGTGCCATGGTTATAATATTTCCATTGTGATCTTTCCCTTAAATGCCTTAAAATCAAGATGAAATATAACCAGTCTCCTACTTCTTTACTAAGATCACAGCTGTGTTATGACAGGAAGTGTTCTAATGGAACTGACCAGATAGCACTCACATCCTGGACTTTAATCTTAAAAGCCAACATTTAAGAGTTCAACAATTATATTCCCTTGGAAAGTTCTATAATCTCATTTAATCACCAGATACTACTTCTGGGCCATGATCTGGCTATCTGTTATGTGAAACAATGGTAGGGTCTAATTGATGCTTGTGTGAGACATCATGGGCATAAAAGCAAACTTGGCTCCCATACAAGGCAAGCACAGTGACATGGTATAAATCTTGCATTCTAAGATACACTCACACTTTTCTTCTCAGGGCCCATAAATTTTGCTTAGGATATAAAAAAAAGAGTCTTATAAATAAAGGCAAGACTCCATTCATGAAAGAGCAGTAGGGGGCTCACTTAGGAAAACATGGGAGTAGGTCCTTTTAGTCCTTTTTTTAGCTATTGTATCATAAAAAGGACTCTTGACAGGGGGAATCATTGGTATTTGTAAAGTACAGTCTAAAGACCAAATTTTCAGGAGGGAGGGTAAATTTTGCTTCAAGACAGAAGAATGTAGAGGAACCATCAACGTGACTTATAGATTTTGGCAAGAGTGCTTCTCTCCCTGACCCTTCTCAGATTTTCTGGAGCCTGTCCTCATTGCCTATTGCATGATTTTATGTAATATCAGATATAAGTAACACAGCCCCAAAGTACTTCAAAATGAGCTACCACCATTTTATTTGTATTTACAATTTCTATTGCAGGTATCTCAATTTTACAGAGCACCCTTGCACTCTAGCATTTTTTCAAAACCATACTTTTTCATACTTATAAGAACATTGGCTTATGAAATAACACATTTGATCTGTTAAAAAAAGAGGGACAATTAAATTGCAGTCTGTCAGAAAGTAAAGGAATAGATGAAAAGACCAGGACTCTGCCTGGGTTTACAGGAGCTCTGCTGGGATGCTGTGTGGATTACCACAATTGCCCTTGAGAATTAGCATGGACACAGCAAGCAAAAGCTCAGACACAGAGGTTCAATACGCAAGGCATAGGGGGTATGCCAGAGCAGAACTAACAGGCAAAATCAATGCCTAGATTAGTTAATTGCAAATACTCACAGAATCACGGAATGGTTGAGGTTGGAAGGGACCTCTAGAGAACATCTAGTCCTCCTGCTCCAGCAGGGACACCCAGAGCACGGGGCACAGGGTGGCATCCAGGCGGGTTTGGAAGATCTCCAGAGAA